>APFE030436776.1:0-14407 GCA_000404065.3 Pinus taeda | reverse complement strand
ACTCCTTTGACGATTTGTAAACCTATCAAATCTCCATTAAGATAAGTAAATTCCAATATTCTACTTAATGAATCTACCATTGGGATGTAGAGAAGAGGAGACAAGTGGCAAGCTTTCCTTAATCCCCTTGAAGCTTGAAAGAACTGGGTGGGTCTTCAATTTACCAGAGGGGTTATCCAGGGTGAGCTTATACAAGGCTTTATCCACTCAACAAATAGAGTACTGAAATCAAAATTTTCCAAGACTTTGAGAAGAAAGTCATGGTCGAATCTGTCAAAAGTTGAAGCCATGTCAAGTTTTATTTATATACCTTTGATATTAAATGTGTTGTAGGTGTGAATCGCTTATTGAACTAAGGTTATGTTGTCTATAATTTTCCTTTTGGCTATAAATCCACTATGGTTCTCTAATATCAGTTTATTTATGACTTTTTTAAGTCTAGTGGCTATAACTTTAGAGAGGATTTTATAGGATGCATTGCATAAGCTTATTGGTCTAAAGCTGCTAAAGGAAGTAAGATTGACATCTTTAGGGATCAAGGCAAGAAAGGTAGAGTTGGTTCTTCCCTTAATTTTTTGTCTCTTTCTTTTCCATTCCAACAATTTACATAAGTCATATTTTATTAAGAGCCAAAAGGCTTTGTAGAAGTGTATAGTGAAACCATCTGGCCCAAGTGCCTTATCTGCTTCTAGACTCCATATTGCTTCCATTACCTCATTTTCCTCTATGGGTTCATATAATACTTCATTTCAATGCTTAAGCTTAAGCATCCTGTCTACACTTTGTTTATTGTCCCAATGCTCCTTCTGTTACTGCTTTTTGAAATATTGATGTGATACCTCCTTTATTTCCTCACATCCCTTGGTTGTTTTCCCTGCAGAATCTTGTATTAACTTTATCCTATCTTTCATTTCTCTTGATTTAGCATGTTTATGGAAATATTTTGTATTAATATCTTAACTTTTAAATAAAGACTTCTTGATTTTAAACCCCATTTCTCTTCTTCCCTCCTATTGATGTTCTAAATTTTAATTGTAAGCTATTTTTCAAGAGGTATATGATGTTCTTCAATAGGACTACTTTTTATTTTCTAATAGAGAACCTCTTGTTGAGAAATCCAAGGCATTCAAAATTAACAATTTCTTTGCTTGATAATTGCTTGTGATACACGTTTATCTTCTTTATCTTAAAGTCTTTTCTTTATTAGCTTATTAATGTGTTATTTCACCAAGACAATTAACAAAATGCATAATCAAAAGACAAGTGACATAGTATGTAGGCTTCTCCAGCCAAGGCCAAAACCTCTCACCTCTTGAGAGGAAAACCTAATCAAAATTCTTCTTCTAAATCTTCAATTGATAAGTACCAAGACCATGACACAGACCCTTGACTCTAGTATCCTCTCAAGGACTTTGTCACCAACCTTGATGTTCTACCTGTTCCCTCATTTACCTTTCTTCTTGATCTAGAACTCCTCCCTTTTGGCTTCTTCTAGAGAAATCTCAATCTTTATCCTTTTCCACTGCACCTTAAAAATTCCCTAGAGAAACTTGGTCTTTATGTCTTCTATAAAGAAACTCGATCTCTACTTTGATTACCTAGAAGAGTCTTTTCTTTTCTGCCCTAGAAGATTCCTTCTTTCATTATCCGAAAAGAACTTTTACTGCCCCAACTTCGCACTACCCAAAAGATAATTTTTTGCCCAAGAAGAAAGTCAATTTCATTAGCCTAGAAGAAACCCTAACTTCATATTGCCTAGAAGAATCCTTTCTCTCCTTTCTTCGCTCTTCTATTCTCTTACTTCTTCGCACTTTTTCTTCTTCCCTTTCTTCACACTTTTTCTTGTCTCAATGTAAGTCGAGTGCTTGTCCAAATTGTATCTCCTAATGAGGTCGATTTCCTCTATATATACACCTCCTCACTAGGTATTTAGGCTGAATTGACAGTTGGAGACTAGTTCGACTTGTTCTGGCATATTCCTTCATCATTGTAGGCCGACTTAAAGAGGTTAGGTGACAAGTTCTTGGAGGATACTTTTATACAGACAAGATGACCTTTTACAAAGTTAACATGACTTCATTACATGACAATGACTATTACATTTTATGACTATATGACAAATAAATGCTAAAGACTCTCAATGGGGGTCTTGACTCAAAAAAAAATCCTTGCTCATGAAACCCATGTAGTAAGTTAATAAAATAATTTCATTTTTCTTATTTATATCTCATTACATAAAATCATATTTAAATGTCATTATGAAGACCGAACCTAGTTACACTTTTCAACACTCCCTCTTAACTAGGGAGGTATTCATAATGGTACTTGGACTTTCTCAATCTGAAGAATCTCTCATAAGAAGAATTTAGATTTGTAACTCATTTGCATAGCATCATACCAACCAACATTGTAATATAGTAAGGCCTTGACTAACAACTCTATCTCTCCACGAGATCAGAGCACAATGCTGGCGAGACCAATGATTTATAGACATACTTATCATTGTCTCTTTAGGAACATACCCCACCTAGGTTCTCTTAGGATATGCTCCATAAGGACTATTCTTTTCTTGGACTCCCCAGTTCCAAAATAATATCGGTCCTCCACGATTACTCTTTCATGGGATGCCCTATCTCATCCCCTAAGATGCCAAATGATTACACAATCATCCATTCTATCTTCCCAAGTGAATACCAGAACAACATGTGTATCACTCCTTTTTATATGAGGAGGTTTTATTCCATTAAGGGAATGTACTCGTTCCTATCACATATAAATGTACCTAAGCTTCCAGCTTAGGAATTTCCAAGTTTCTTCCAAGTAAGAAACTTCTTCTCAGGCTCCCTCTTAACCAAGGACCTATCACAACTCTTCATGTGGAGATCCTAAAACAACCAACTGCATGAAGAGCTCCTTCCTTTGATGTCATGAATTTATTCTTTTCTCAGGATTCTTTATCCTTTCAGAACTTCTATATATAGTGCATAGATTATACATCAGTTTTATTCACGAGTCAGTCATGTCCTCAACTCATCAGAAAGTGATCCATCAGATTATCCATTTGGCTTTGCTTCATGTAATTCTGCTTTCATGAGATATTTGAAAAGGACATTACATCCTTCTATATGATCTGCTTGGAAGTCATTTATAGACTTCCCTTCCACAGTCCTACATGAGCCCAACCAAGTGTTAATTTAAATATACTCAATCATAACAAATCAGAATTACCTTCGTCATGATCTTTCACAATGTCATCTTCTTGTAGGTAACAACATCTTGTATGCAGATTGACATATCACCACTGATATCCTTTGTCAAGGGTCTCTTTCTCTTTCTGACTTCTATCAGAGTTAGTTACATCCTTCCAAGAGATCTTTTAGTCAAATCTTCATGGACTTCAGATGTTGAATGCCTTTTACCTTCGTTGCATATTATCATGATCTCTTCCTATCTCTTCTTTCACACTTCATTCCCAAGAGCTTCCAATCATAGTTCCTTGATTGTAGTTAGCTTCCTCATGATTCATGTGAGAACATAGTATGTTGATTACATCTAGCGTGACTTATGCTTTGCAGTAATATTTTGGAGGAGGAGATCCTTTCTTCTTTTGATCATGTTTCCCAAGATAGAGATAGTGATCCATATTATCTGCAACCATATGACATGACTTTTATAATATCACATTTTAGCATGCATACCTCATATTTTTGTCGGTCATCTGGACTTCTTCATTCGAAAGGACTTTATTCTTCGGTCTTTCTTTCCTATCATGTCATCATACCATAATTCCTTGAATCCCACGAGTTGGAATTCATGATGAAAACTTGTTGCTTCCTTTTTACATCAGTGAATCATTTGATGAAAATTCTATCAAAGAAACTTGAGGATGTTTCATATCCTTACACGACAGATGTTTTCTTATATGATGATCTCATTTGATGATGACCTCTACTTATATAAGTATTAAAGAGGTTTCTTAAGAGCTTCCTATCTTTGTAATCATTAGGATTTGTACCACACATACTTTATGCTTCCCATGTCTCGATCTCTTACTTTTAATGCTTTTATACTATTTTCTAACCTGATGCATCCTATCTTATTTAAACTACACCCTGTCCATAATTTACAAGTGGAAATTACCTTCTTGAGAAGAAGATCATCTCAGTCATAGTAGAGATATTTTATTTCTTCATTCTTAGACTTCTTTGACTCAGGTTCTCTCACTTCCTCGGTAATGTGTGCTTCGTATCTATTCCTCTTGTCCTTGCCACAGTTAGGATAATCAATTTTATAGTGTCCAAGTTCATGACATCCATAGCATCTTATCCAATCCATGTTCTTCTTCTTCTTTGGAGGACCAAACTTTCCAAATTTTCCTTTTCTTCTTGTCATTGTAGCATATGCTTGATTTTGTTCACTTTGTTCGACACCAATCTTTATCTTCAGTCTGGTTTCTTTGATCTTACATAGTGACCATAGATCTTGAAATGGAGTAGTCTCTTTCTTCCCATATAAACTTGAAGTGAAGTTACCCCATTCTTTCAGTAGTGCATTTAGTACCATTGTGGTCATCTCACTATCAAACATAACTTCTCCTAGTTCTTGTAGTTGATCTCAAATTTCTGATATCCTCATGAAGTATGAGGGTATTCCATCTTCCTTGGATATATTTAGTTTGTAGAGTTATTTCCTTAAGGATATTACTTCTCCTACGGTACTTACAAAAAACAACTCTACCAGTTTGTAATATATAACTTTTGAAGTTTCCAATGTTGATACATATGGTATTAGAGAGTCTTTTATAGATTCTATAAGAATCCGTTTGGCTCTCACTTATCCCTTCATGTATCTAGCATGAGCTTGAGTATCTTATTTTGGAGGTTGGGTTATTGATCCATTAATGTGATCCATGACCTCATTCTCAATAATACTTAGGTCATTCCTTTTCTTCCATGCAAGGAAATTTACAACCCCGGCTAATTTATTGATTTCTTTGCAAAAAGACATTTTGATATTATCATATATAGTCATAGAATTACTTGTCAGATTATTGCTTGCTTCCTCTTTTATCTCAATGTTGATAGAGGACCTCCTTCTTAAGAGATTGATGAGAGAGAGCTTGATTCATGATCCTTTGATGACGTGATGATATTTGAAGTGCTTCTAGGGTTTTGTATTTTCTTCTTGCTTCCTTTGATCTAGGGTTTCTTTGATGTAGATCTTGAACTTGTTAATAGCCTTCGACTTGCTTTGATGCCTTCTATGAAGATCGATTCTTGTGTGTCAACTTTCTTTGACTGCCCCTTCTTGCCTTCAGCACCTAAGCTCTGATACCATGTTGAGAAATATAGGGCATTCAAAGTTAACAATTTATCTGCTTGATAATTGCTTGTGATAAACTTTTATCTTCTTTATCTTATAGTTTTTTCTTTGTTAGCTTATTAATGTGTTCTTTCATTAAGACAATGACCAAAATGCATAATGAAAAGACAAGTGACAAAGTATGTAGGCTTCTCCAGCCAAGGCCAAAACCTCTCACCTCTTGAGAGGGAAACTCGATCAAAATTCTTCTTCTAGATCTTCAATTGATAAGTACCAAGACCATGACACAGACCCTTGACTCTAGTATCCTCTCAAGAACCTTGTCACCAACCTTGATGCCCTACCTCTTCCTTCCTTTTCCTTTCTTCTTGATCTATAACTACTCACTTTCGACTGCTTCTAGAGAAATCTCAGTCTCTATCCTTTTCCACTTAACCTTCACAACTTCCCTAGAAAATCTTGGTCTCTAGGTCTTCTATAGAGAAACTCAGTCTCTACTTTGATCACCCAGAAGAGTTTTTTCTTTGTTGCCCTAGAATATTCTTTCCTTCGCTATCCCAAAAGAACTTTTGCTGCCCTAACTTCGCATTGCCCAGAAGATACTTTGCTGCCCCAAAAGAAAGTCACTTTCACTAGCCCAGAAGAAACCCTAACTTCATATTGCCCAAAAGAATCCTTTCTCTCCCTTCTTTGCTCTTTTATTCTCTTCCTTCTTCGCACTTCTGCCTCTTCCCTTTCTTCGCACTTCTTCTTGTCTCAATGTAAGTCGAGTCCTTGTCCCAATTGTATCTCTTAATGAGGCTGAGTTCCTCTATATATACACATCTTCACTGGGTATTTAGGCTGACTTGAAAGTTGGAGACTAGGCTGACTTGTTCTAGCATATTCCTTCATTGTTGTAGGCCGACTTGAAGAGGTTAGGTGACAAGTTCTTTGAGGATACTTTTATATAGACAAGATGACCTTTTACAAAGTGTAACATGACTTCATTACATGACAATGACTTACATTTTATGACCATATGGAAAATAAATCCTAAAGATCTCAATGGGAGTCTTGACTCAAAAACAAAATCCTTGCTCATGAAACCCATGAAGCAAGTTAATAAAATAATTTCATTTTTCTTATTTATGTATCATTACATAAAATCATATTTACATGTCATTATGAAGACCGAACCTCGTTACACTTTTCAACACCTCTAGCTGGGATTTTAGCTTTCTTTTTTCTTGGGTTGGTTCAATATAGTGGTCTTTCGCCCACTCTTTCAAAGTTTTTTTTCACTATTTTGAGTTTTGCTTCTAGCACAAAAGATGGTGCCCCTTCAACATAGATGCCCCATTGTCTTTCAATTATTTATATTCCTCTTTCATCTTCTAGTCGGACGGTTTGAATCTAAAGGGGATTGAAACCATATGCTCTTTCTCCTAGAGAGATAAAGAGATGGGCTTATGGTCTAAAATCCCATTTTGCATCATCTCATATCTTATGTCTACATCTTCCAATAGTAAGTTTCTTGATGGTAGAAATATATCAAGTCTTGTTGCAATGTAATGTTTCCTAGTTCTTCTATTGGACCAAGTGTATAAGCCTTTCTTTGGAATTATATCAATAAAGTCCCACTCATTTATTAAATCTTTAATATTCTCCTTATAAGGGTCTCTGATTAAGATGCCTCGTTTTTGCTCCTTGGTGGAGATCATTGTATTGAAATCACCTTTTATTATAACTTCTTGATAAGGATTTGAACCTTTATGGTTGTCATTAGGATATTTTATCGTGAGCCTATGATTTATCAAGCTTAAATAGAATGTGAAATAACAAGATTTACATTAAACTATTAAAAATACTATAATAGAAATAAACAACCACAAATAAAATAAAACAATAAAATGAGATTGATAACATAGTTCACCCATTTTTGGATATGTCTCTGGGTCTGCTTCAAATGGAGTGGCCTTTTCAATTATGATGTAATGTAACTCAAATTGCACTAATTCCCCAACCTCTAAAGCTAGCTCTCTACCCTGCAAATTTATGAAAATCCTATAAGAACCCCTCACAAAACTCTCCTTTCAAAATTATCGAAAAGGGAATAAACTCTATGATTTATCACATAAGCAGTGATAATCATGCTACAAAAACAAAGATAGTGTAAAGGTCCATATCCCCAGGGTCGAACCCGCAGATGTTGTGGCCCATCCCATTGCAACATATTTATATAAAAACTTTGGTTATAACAAACGTTGCATGTAATATATAACAACTAACTATATACTTGATGACATTTTGTATGGTCCACGTGCATACATGTCAACACATTGGTTATGACTTATATTAATATAATATGCCCACAATAAAATGTTGTTATAACCATTCACATTAAACTATATATTATTACCCACGTGCTTATTTGTATCAACTAGGATGCAATGACTATTATGCAGAGGTCTAAGGGTCAAGCCTGCGAGTTTTCATTTTTAGATATTTGGTTATAACCGAACCTTAAATATGGTATTCCCATGGGCACTTACAATCGTCATTCGTTGGCCCATTGGTTGGGGTGCTTATTGATTATCTGGAGGTCATGTGTTCAAATCTCACTAGTGTCGGTATGTTGAACCAAACCTGAATTTTGGTGTTTGTGGGTGCCACGTGGTGCTCTCTAACTAGGCCATGTTTCACCACTGGATTGATCCACTTGCCTGCCACATATTGCCACATAATTCTATGTTTGGGCCATGTGTCGAGACCATGTGCTGCCACATCATGCCGCATGTCATGCTTAGATAATGATACATCACCTCCATGTTGGTCCAAGTGTCAGCCATGCATATTGCTACGTGGATCACTAAGGGGTTGCCACGTGTCACTATGTCCTTACCCTTTTACTTATTATTGTGAAACTTTGGAACACAATAAATTTCTCATACAGACTTCATTTGAAATTATTCAAGTTGTGTTGGAATTGTCTCATCGATTTCTTTGACATGGCACTGTTTCCATAGAATTTTGGGGACTCTAACTTATAAGACTTTCGAATTTTAGGCCTTTTTGGATCCTCCTAGATATATCCTTCCCACTAGGAAGATTTTGAACCACCAAAAAGTAAATTACTCAACAAATAGGTGAGTTTATTTCTCCCTCAATATCCTTATCTCAATACACTGTGCCTTGCTTGGATTCATTCCCTTAAGACCCACTCAAATATATTCCACAAGTCCCTGACATGAAGTCCTCATCTTCCTCTCTATAATAACATATTCCTACAACTTATCCAGATACTCATCAGCATAATCATGAATGGAAGGAACTTGAATACTCTCATCCTGATCTATGATCATTGGTGGCTCATACAGTTTCAAATTCTCCACATTTACAACTAAATAAATCTACATATACAGTGGTAGATCTAACCAGAAAGCATTACCGCAAATATTATCCAAAATAGTAGATGGGCCATAGTGGATTGACTTGAGCTTCTTACCTTCCCTTGTTAATACATCTTTGTTGATATGAAGCCAAACTTGATCATCGACTTGGAAATGATGATCCATATTGTGTTTATCATGCCTAGCCTCATATTGGGCTTGGCTCTTCTCCAATTATTCTTGCATTACTTGATGCGCCATCTAGATCTTTTGTATGAATTTTCAAGCCTTATATTAATCTCTTTGCTCATCAAAATCAACATCTTTCCTAAAAACCAAATCAAATGGAGACTTTGGCAGGTGCCCAAAATAAGTTTCAAATGGATAACTTTGTTTAGATGAATGTAATGATCAATTGTAGGCATGTTGTACATAATGTAGTTGTTCACCCCCAAATTGATTGTTGTAATATCCTTGGAGTAAATGTACGACGATCCTATTAACCACCTATGTCTGTCCGCTAGTCTATGGATGAAAATCATTACTTCTATTCAGTTTGGTGTCTATCATTCTCCATAAGCTTGACCAAAATTCTCCCAAAAAGTAGGAATCCCGATATGATACAATAGAAGTGGGGAATCCAAAGTGAACCCAAACATGTTGAAAGAATAGTTGCATGGTCTATTCAGTTGTCAGATGATTCTTACAAGGCATCAAAATACACATTTTGTTGAATCTATCCATGACTACATACAAATAATTATGACCTCTTTTGGACATAGGCAAACCTCCTACGAAATCCATAGAGATGTTTTCCCATGGATGAGAAGGAATTGGAAGTGGTGTATACAAACCCAATTTTCTATTAGTGGGTTTACTAGTGGCACATAATACACACCATTTTACATATCTAGATATTATTTCTCTCATTTGAGGCTAATAACAAAATATATACAAATGAGCTATAGTCTTTCTTACACCAAAATGCCTTGAAATACGAGAAGTATTGGCTTCTCTAATTAGATACATTCTTTTGTCTTCTGGAATACATAGTTTATTAACATGATAGAGTAACTTGCCTTGCAAATGGTAATCATCCACTTGTGAACCATGAATTAACCTCTCATACACATCTTTGAAGTCTGCATCCCTAGCATAATGCTCAACATAACTGTCAAGAGCTAAAGAATCATTATATAAGACAACAAATGGATTAGTCAGAGGTCTAGATAACATATCAACCACCTTGTTACTTATACCCTGCTTGTCCTTAATGACCAAATGAAACTATTGTAGAAATTCCATCCACCTGAAATGTCTTGATTGTTGTAGCTTCATTTGTGACTACAAATAATGTAATGGTTGATGATTTGTATGGATTATCATTTCCTTTCCCATTAAGTAATGCTTATATTTTTAACACTTTGTACTAAAGCATACAACTCTTTATCATATGTAGGATAATTAACAATAACTTTAGAAAAGGTCTCAAAGTGATAACAGATTGGTTTACGTTGTTGCATGAAAATTGCTCTCATGGCATATCCACTTGCATCGATCTCTATCTAAAGCAGATGTTGCAAGTCTCACAATACTAACATCGGTGTTGTACTACTATTTCATTTCAATGTATCAAAGGCTTTTCATTGCTTGTCTCCCCACTAAAAGATTTATTCCATGCTAGTCAATGCATGTAAAGGAGATGAAATGAATGAAAAGTTAGCAATAAATTTCTTGCAATATTCAATTGCTCCTAAAAATATTCTAACTTTCATTGTTGGTGTAGCCTTTGACTAGTTCAAAATCATTTCAACATTTGAGGGATTTATTTTCAATTCTCCTCCCCCTACGATATAACCCGAGTATACTAATGATGTCTTTCCAAAATCACACTTCAACATTTTCACATACAACTTCTTCTTTTCAAAGTATCGTGTACTTGCATGACATGCTTGACATGGTCATCTGAAGTTATGTTAAATACCTAAATATCATCTTGTTTTGTTCTGAAAGCGATTTTCCAATCATCACCTTCTGCAATTTGTATCGTGGTCTTATTTAGCACACGTAAGTCAATACACATTCTCCACATACCAACATTCTTTGATACCATCATAATAGGAGATCCACATGGAGAGGAACTAGGTTTTATGACTCCCTTCTCAAGCAACTCTTGAGCTTTCTTCTTAATCTCTGAATTTTCAATCATGGACATCATGTACATTCCAATATTAGGAAGAGGGCCACCTCCTTGCAATTGAATCTCCCTTTTGGGAGGTAATCCTCCAGGTTCCTGAAAAATCTCATCATAGTTAGAAATGAGTTTAACTAATTCATTCTTATGGGACGGATCACAACCCTTAAATGCATTAGATTGTTTGATATCCTTTGCTTTCACAAATAGAAGGACAAAATTCTTTCTAACATTTTTGAACCTCTTTATTTTCCTTGCACTAACAAGTGATAAATTAGTCTTCATGTTGTGTGTTCTTACAATATACTCAACCCCATCTTTGATGAGGAAATATTTGTTCTCATGTCTAAAGAATGCGACTTTACTATCATACAAATAAGGACTTCTCAAAACAATTATGCAAATATCAAGAGGAGCCACATCTAGTCAACCTCGTCAACAATTTTCACAATGATAACAAATCTAAGTTTACACTGCTTCATCACTTGTAACTTTGAATTATCACAAACCCAACCAATAGGATAAGGTTTATTGTAAGGTGTGGTTTCTAATCCCAACTTCTTGAAAATTTCCTTAGATATTAAATTCACTTAGAAACCATTATCAAAATGAGTATATACTTTCATATGTTTAATAATTTCCCTTACATGAAAAATATCACTTCTTTTGCTTTCAACACTAGGAGACGAAAAAAATAGAACTAGCATGAGCAGATGCTTTACCTTGCACTCTAACAACTGTGACCTAAGTTCTATCTCCTAAATCAGATCCCAAATATTATTGCATTGCCAGAACAATCTTTTGCTTTCCTTTGACTGCAAACCTCTTAGGTCTTTGTTCAGGATGCAACTTCCAGCAACGAGCATCGTCATGCCCTTCCTTCTTACAATGAGAGCATGTTTGCTTTGCCTCTTCCTTATTCATTGTCACAACCTTCTTTCTTGTCTCTTTCCTTTAAATTTACCTTCAATGAACTTGGATGGTTGCTTCTTTGTGAAATCATTCTACACACTCTTCCCTGGACTCAAGATGAGTATCTTGGACACATACTTCATCCAAATTAGTGGGATTAAATAAAAAAAAGAGTATAACAAAGATAATTATGCAATGAACTAATGTATTTTATAATCATATATGGAGAATATAATGGAATATTAAAAGCTAATGCTTTCTTCCTAAATTATTTAGTAAAAATTTGCACACTTTTTCCTTTTCCTTGTCTCAAATTTTGCTATTCCATAATAGCTTTCTGAGTATAAGCTAATGGTTGAAACTGATTCTTTAATGCATTATTGAATTCCAGCCATTGAGAAAGGAGCTTACCATTCCTTTTACTACCTTCTTGAAGTTTACTTTCCCACCAAAGAAACATTTTTCCTTCAAGATAAAGAGAGGCCAATTGTATCTTTACCTCTTCTTCATCAATTTACTAAATACGACAATAAACTTCTATCTATCAAATCCAATTATCCAATAATTCAACATTAAGCTCGCCATTATATAGTGGTAAGTCAAACTTAACATCCAACTTCAAAAATGGCTTATTTGAAGCAATCTTCTTATGAGGAGTTGGCGACGATGAATTAGACACAGAAGAAGGAGGTGAAGAATTCGGAGGAGAGGGAGGTCTTAAAGGAGGAGGAGAGGATGGAGGAAGAGGGTGCTGATCATCCTCATTCTTTACTTGACTGGTGCCTTCTCCTTTCCGAATTCCTCTTTCTTTATAGATATCTTCGACCTTTGACTACAATGTATCAAATGCCTCGAGAAAATTCAACATAGTTAAAAGGATTATCTCATCTTGGTGAATCCATCTCTCCTCTTTGAGTGAAGCTCCTCGAAGCAAATTCAGGATTATATGATTCAATTTCACCTTCTCCCTTTTTAAGCTTAGACCTGGTAATCATTTGCACTCAAAAACCAAATCAAAATATCTCAACATGCTTTGATACCAAACTTGATCAAGATATTTTATTGTGAGCATATGATTTATCAAGCTTAAATAGAATTGGAAATACCAAGCTTGACAAAAATCTATTTAAAATACTATAATAGAAATAAACAACTACAGATAAACTGAAAGGACACAACGAGATTGATAACAGAGTTCACCCAATGTGGGCTAAGTCTCGGGTTTGTTTCCAATGGAGTACCTCTTCAATTATGATGCAAGAATATTCAAATTACATAATTCTACAATCGTTAAAACTAGCTTTCTACTCTACAACTTTACAAAAAGCCTCTAAGAACCCCTCGTAAAAACTATCCTTTCAAAATTCTCCAAAAGGGAAAAAATTCTATGATTTATGACATAAGCAGTGATAATAATGCTACAAAAACAAAGGAGATCGGCCTTTTCTTAACACCATAACACTATGGTGTGGTGGAAATTTCTTTTACATATAAATAGTGTAAGGGTTTACAACCCCCAGGTCGAACCCGTGGAGGTTGTCGCCCATCTCGTTGTAACAATATACAAAAATGACATATTTATATAAAAAAATTGTTTGTTTGGTTATAGCAAACAACACATGTAATATATAACAACTAACTATATACCTAGTGACATTTCATATGGTCCACACACATATGTATTGGTGCGTTGGTTATGAAATATATTAATATAATATGCCCCCAATAAAATGATATTATAACCATTCACATTAAACTATATATCACAACCTCATGTGCTTATTTATATTAGCTGAGATGTAACCATTGTTACGTGGAGCTCTCGGGGTCATGCCCGCGGGCCTTCATTTTTGGGTATTTGGTTACAACCAAACCTTAAATATGATATTCCCATGGGCACTTACAAATGTTTCTCATTGGCCAATTGATGGGGGTGTTTGTCGCTTATAAATAGGTCATGTGTTTAAATCTCGCCAGTGTCGGTCTGTTGAAACAAACCTAAATTTTGACATCCAGGGGTGACATGTGACACCCTTTGATTGGGCCATGTGTCACTAGTGAATTGGTCCACCTGCCTACCACATATTGCCACATCATCCTATGTATGCCAAATGTAGATACCATGTGTCATGCTCAAATACTACCATGTCACCCCCACGTTGTGCCAAGTGTCATTCAAACGTTCTACCAGATGGCAACCCAAGGGGTTGTTATGTGTCACTATGTCCTTCCATTTTTGCCTGTTGTCGCAATACTTTTGAACATGATAACTTTCTCATATGGACTTTGTTTGACGTGATTCAAGTTGTAATAGAATCCTCTCATTGAGATCTTTGACATGGCACTATTTCCATAGAATTTTTGGGATTTTTAATTTTAGGCCTTTCTGGATACTCCTGGATCAAGTTGTCTAATGTATTCCAAAAGTTATCCTTCTTTGTGTTGGATACCTATACCAATAGGTTTCATATTTCATGATTGGTAAATATAAGGGCCAAATATGCTCCATTTTTGCTGTTACAAAGGTCCCATATTTGCAAGAAAAGAGAAGGTGTATATAGGCCTGCATGTTCAAAAAAAAAAAAAAAAAAAAAAAAAAAAAAATTTT
>APFE030436763.1:112868-122891 GCA_000404065.3 Pinus taeda | reverse complement strand
AAAAAATGTTGTCAAATAATGTATTGTATTGTATCTTATTACAGGTCGCCTCCCAGCTCAGAAAAACTTCAGATCCTCATAGTAAAGCATTTCACTCGACATAAAAAATGATTAACGACCTTCTCTTTAGGGGCAACTGTTATAGACATTTTTGGGCACTTCAACCCCAATAAAAAATGTCCATAAATTGAGGGCTCTTAAGTCCCTAAAAGGGTTTCTTCACTGCCTAAAGGAACAAGGTCAACTGATTACATCATCTCCCAGAAGTTCTCCACTGAAAACTGCTCATAAATGGTCAAAACTGGACCATACTGAAAGATCAATGCAGAGGGTGCGATGCATATCACCTTCCTAGTGTACAAGGTGCGATGCATACTGATTTTCTCCTCTGTAGGGTGCGATGGTCGGGAATGAACAAATGGCAGGGACAAAAATGCGAGGTGGAAGATCATGGAATCTTCCAGAAGCTTCCCCTCTGACACTTGCCACTCCATTTTCGACGAGGGATGAGTAAGAGATCTTCATTCTCCAAGTGGAAGCAGGAACTACAGAGAGAAGACACTAATCAAGATCCCAAAAGATGACTTACCTCTTTGTAATCATCTATATATGGATCCATCATCACAGAGATCTGGAGGCTGGAATTTTGTAACTTATAGAGAAGTGTTGTTGGTATTTTGGTGTACATTCACAGTGTTGGGTGATTTTGCTTTGCTTGAGGTGAAGAAAGGCTTCTTAGCTGGAGGATGATGTTGGGTCAGAGCTGCTCATGGTTGTAATCCTCTTGCTACTTTTTATCTGAATAAAGATATTCTTGTTTCCTTCCATACTCTGGTGTACTTGTTTATATATGCTTGTATATGGTTAATGTACATCTAATCCTGCATTATTTGTGAATTTAGATCCTTGTTTCTTGCATAGTAGTATGTTGCTTGATTCTACAGGTCCTTTTGAAGCTAAGCAGACAAAGAGCGAGCGACAAAACTCTATCAAGAAGTAGAGGGAATTGAGCGCAAGACTTAGGTTGGCCCTCTTGGGTCTCCCCTCATCTATTTTCATAAAAGGAATCAATAGTAGACTTTGATTGTTTTTTTCTAAGATAGCCACCCATCTTATTGGGAATAGCAGCATCCGTGCGGACACTATTCCCATATAACATAGAGTTTTCTCTCCACTCGCCTTATCCAAGGCCCTAAATATCCTAAAACTTGTTAGTGTGTCTAAATTGACAATATAAAAAAATTCTAGTATATTTTAGTTAGCGCTTGTTTTTAAATGGGCTGTTCTTAAGTCAAGGGATGAACAAAAGTGAAACTTGTGGTGTTCTTCGACGCAAAAGAAATTAATAAAAACTAAAATATATGCAAACACAATTGTTTTGTTCTTCGATGAAATAAATTTCTACCAGGTTCTAAGGAACTTCTAAGAAAGAAATAAATTTCTCTTTTCTTTTCTTTCAACAAGCTTCACACTCACAAATACTAACAAAAACTATGGGTGCCCTAAAAGATGCACAAACTATCCTAATGCAATGAGTATATGCTGATGCAAAAACTTAAGACTACTCTAAAGCAAAGAATGAAAGTAAATTGTTTACCACTTCTAATTAGCCACTTAAGATGTTTGGATATAATATAAGTTCATAATGCTCATTTTCTTCCAAACGCTAAAAGCAAATCTCAAGACAAACAAAATGCACTTTCACTCACAAAAAGAAACCAAATCAAAACAAGGCAAAAGAAAGAAAAACCAAGTTTTTAAGAAGTTTTTTTCAAAAGGAAAAACAAAAAACAACTTTTCAAAAAGCGCTCCAAATACTATTGAAAACTTTGAGATCGAAAAATAGGCAATAAAAACACTTTGCAAGTTATCAACTCAAAATGAGCGAAAACTCAATAAAATAGGTGTTTCAAGATGCTCTTGATGACAAAAAAGTAGCAAAAAGAGCTTGGTGACAATGATCAAAAGACCAAGAAAGACAACTTTCAAAATTGTCACTCAACAACTTTCAAAAAGCGAGAAAAGAAAATGGCCACAAAATGTAGTTTTGACACAAAGCAAGAAGATCACAAAGATAAAGTTTGTCACAAAGATTGAAACCAATATTTCTGCTCTGGAAGACTAGAACAACCACGATTCTCAGAAAGAAATCTTGTGTGCTAAAAAGCCAATGATGACACTTGCAACAAAACAAAAACAAGACCAAAACTTTCCACTACAGGGGAGAATTTGAAACAGGAAACTCGCTGCAAAACCAAAGACTGACAACAAAATTTGACTGCTCAGGAAATACTCAGACCAGCAAACAAATATTCTGAAACTTAAAGACTTGACAAAATCTTGGAAAATTAGGGTATATGCGACTGTGCCAATACACAGCGGTGTGTATACGTGATTCAGCCCAAAGAAACTTGTGTATACGCGGGTTCATATGGGGAAAATTGTGTACATACGCTACTGTAACCTGACAAAATTGTGTATGTAACAGTTCACAAGAAAAATAAAAAAAGAGGTCTGAAGAAACTGCTCAGACTTAAAGTTTGAGTTCCTATAGAAATAGACAAACCAGTTACAGCAAGAACACCAGTGGTTGAGCCCTGATTGGCTTAAAATAACCCAAACTAGGAACAACAATAATGTTGTCCCTAATAGAGTTGCCAATTTTGTTGAGGGACAAAGTCCCGTAGGGTTTTGGGTCAACACCCTAGCATAGCAGGGGTTATCTACAGTAAAAAAACAAGAATTCCACACAACCATGATACTTAAATAAGCAAACTATGCAAAGAGAGGTGCACTTGGGGGTCCTTCCTTCATGTAGATCCAGCTAGGGTTCAAACCCTCTTGTAGTTCCTCTTGATCCTTGAACCAACAAAAAAACGAATTCAAAGAAGAAGAGAAATATATGGACCGAGTATCATATATAAATCAACTTCATAACTTCTTTAAACATGGTTAGTTATACAATTGAAAAAATTATTCATATGTAAACCATAATAATAACATCATATGCATAAAGAAGATTGATTTTGGGAACAAGAAAAATGTTTCTTTATTGTAGATAACTAAAAAAAAGCAAGAAATGATATCACTTGGATCTTCCTCTTGCTGGCTCAAAGCAGAACCGTCCTTTGGATCCGTCCAATCCCAAGTCTTCAAAAGGCTTCTTCCATGACTCACACAAAGATATCTCAACTAGTGAAATAATATCATAACTCAAGGAAACAAGGGTTTCCTGTAGTGGGGGAAGTGCTGGAAGCACAAGGATCTTTAGATCTGATCAGGGATAATCTCAACAGAGTAATTTTCTCTCTATTCTCTCCTCCCTTAGGCCTACCCATTAAAGCCTTTTTATACTTCTCCCAAAGTAGTTTTTTAGTTGGGAATTCGTTGGGAACAGTTGGGCCATGGGCAGTAATAGGTAATCAATAGTAAAACCTGTGATCTCTGCTTGAAATTAAGGAGATTTTTTTTTTTTAAGTGTTTTAAGACATATACGTAGTTTGGGTATACACTGACCTGCGTACACACGCATTTAGCTCAGGGCAATGTCGCGTACAGGGAGTAAAACACAGTTTTTTAAGTATTTGGACTAGGCCTGGAAGGAGGGGTTGCCCTAGGCCATAAATGTAGCATCAAAAATATCAAGGGTGAGATTTGGAGCTATAAAAAGGGTAGAGGTCCCTTATTCTCCACCTTGCCCTGATGATGTACCAACACATTCGATCAAAAACCTAAAAGTAATGACCTTGATGATGTTGATCATGGCACATTTTGAATATGTGAACTGTTCCATCCATCTACAGTATGCAAAACTTGAAAAGATGGTTAAACAACCTGTTATGAACATGGAAATTGACTTCTTTCCACAGAGTATCATGAATTAGTGATTCATAAACATCTTTGAAAATAGTCTCTGCAAGATATTGTTCAATACCTTTAACATATACTAACAACCTATTTTGCGGAATAACTGAAACATTCAAAGAAATTCTTGACATCATATCATCTACTTGACTTGATATACTTTCCTGATTCCTGATTACTAAGTGAACTTACTGCAATAAACCCATCAAACTGTAATGTGAAAACTACTGCAATTTAGTTTGAGTTTGAAAGTATTGAACTAGCTGTTGATTTGTTTGAATCACTGTTTCCTCACCCATTAAATGATGTATCCATTGATTAACACTTTCCCTTAATGCATAAGTTTCCCTTAGATGTATTGGATAGTTTGACATTGCTTTAGAAAATGCTTTGACATGAAAACAAATAGGCTTCCTCTCCACTTGAAAAGAGGCTTCAAAATTGTTTGAAACATGAAATGGTGATACAATACAAAAGAAATGTAGCACTGACTTTCCTCAATACTGACTTGCATCCATATAACTTATAACTCCAAAACTTTGACTGAAATGATACATTCTGACATTAGGAAGAGGAGCTTTGGACATCAATTTTAACTCGTTTTGTATTATGTGCTTATGAGTAAGATGTTTGGGTTTTTTAAATAGAATTGAAAAAGTTTCTACCTTCTTGACCAAACTATCTTTAAACTGAGACTCACAACCTGAACAAGTATCCTTTAGATCCTTATGTTTTTATTTTACACACATGAGTACAAATCTCTTATTTGAACTTATTAATCACTTCATTTGATTAGAAGCAACTAAATTCAAGTGAGTTTTACTTTTATGTGCCCTGACAATAAATTCAACCCCATCTTTCTTAAGGTGATATTTATGCTCTCTCCTATAAAACACTGCATCACGATCATAAAGATAAGGACTTCCTAAGACAACTCCACATATATCTACTGGAACCACATCTAATTCCATTTCATTAATGCAATTAGCTATAATGGAAAATTTTAACCGACACTGCTTTGTGACTTTTATCTAAGTTGATTTATTCAGCCAACCTAATGGGTAAGGTCTTGGATGATTCCGTGTCTCCAAACCCAAGTTCTTAACTAAATATTCAGATATTAAATTTACTTGTGATCCACTGTCAAACATTGTATCTGTCTTTGTGTGCTTAGAAGTTATCCTTATGTGAAACAGTTCAACTCTTTTATCCTCATTTGAAGGATTTATGTTTGATGAAGATGCAGTAGTATTAGAACTTGAACTAGTGTCAAAAGTTTTACCTTTCGAATATGGTAGTTCCTCCTTTCATCACCTGAATCAGAGCCTAGATATTATTGGATTTCTACATTTGCTTTCATTTCATCCTTCTCCTTAAGGAAATTCTTTGGCTTAAGTTCGGGATGAAGTTTCCAACACCTAGATTCATCATGACCGACTCTCTGGCAATGAAAACAAGTAGGTATTTCCTTCTGAGATGTCTCTGATTTCTTTCCCTTAAAATTTTTCTTCCTCTTTCTGTCATTGGAATACTTGATTTCCAACTCTTTGGATAATTGTGGTGAAAACTTGAATGGTCTACCACCTGATTTAATATGTATGGCTTGAACACACACTTTATCAAAATCATCAGCATTAAACATCAATAATGTATGCTACAAATATGAATGTAAACAACCGATGTATTTTAATAAAGTTTCACGGGTATCCAATGAAATACTAAGTGGCAACGCTTTCTTTCTGAACTCCTGAGTAAACTCCCGAACACTCTACCCTTTACCTTGCCTCAAGCCAATTAATAACAACTTGTTGCATGTATCCTAAAGGATAGAATTGTTTCCTAAGAGCTTTTAAAAACTTAGACCATGAAGAGATGACTTTACCTTTCCGCTTTACATCTATTTGAGTTTTAATTTCCCACCAGATTAAAGATGTTCCCCCCATTCTAAGGGTAGCTAATTGAATTTTGGTTTTATCGACAGAAATGTTCTGAATACGACAATACACTTCTAACTGGTTAATCCAGTTATCTAACTTTTCAGGATTCATTTCTCCATCATAAATAGGTAACTCAAATTTTACATCAAGTTTAGAAATAGATTTTTTCTTAGGTTTCTTTTTTGTTTCATATTTTGAACTAGAAGAAGAAGAAGAAGAAGAAGAATATTATGGAGATGGTGGAGGAGAAGGAGGTTTATCAGCCTTGCCTTTACCCTTGTCCTTCTTCGACGTGTTTGAAGAAGAAGATGCATCTATCACCTTCTTATCT
This sequence comes from Pinus taeda, assembly GCA_000404065.3. Classification (NCBI taxonomy): domain Eukaryota; kingdom Viridiplantae; phylum Streptophyta; class Pinopsida; order Pinales; family Pinaceae; genus Pinus; species Pinus taeda. The sequence goes on along the minus strand of APFE030436763.1, from coordinate 116,759 downwards.
TCACTTGCTGAAACTGTTCCTCAGTCATCTTAGTTTCAGGAGATTCACCTACATCAGATCTTATCATAGTCGATTTATGAGCGAATCTTTGTTTTCCAATATCTAGATTGATCTCCTTGAGGATTCCTTCTCCACGTTGTGACTTAGACTTGGGTAACATTTACTGGCAAAATTCTACAAATGCAACCTACTCTAATACCAAATTATATGATCTAAAATGATCATACATTAAACTGAAGTAGAATTGATTAATGCCATCAGTGAACTGAATGTTAACTTAAGGGACTTTAACCATGAGAAATGATTGAAAAGATATTAATTTTACGATAGAATTGAAAGATACAAAACATGAAAACAAAAGTAATAGGTAGAAAAAATACAATGATATCAAACAACAATATTGATTATGGAGTTCGTTCCTGATGGACTACGTCTCTGGGTCTGCTTTATTAGGATTGAATCTAAGAATTTCGATTACACAAAAATTTACCCAGACTGATTATGTATGCAGGCACTTTTGGTCACTGTCACAAGAACGTTCTGTGAATTAGCTTTCCAACGCCTATCACGGTTCCCAATTCTGACTCTCGATGCTTTTGTTACACTGAAAACAAAACAACGTATGTCCTCTAGAATCTGCATACAAAACTCTAAAATCACTCCCCCTTCTTAATGAGAACAATGCTTGCTTTATATCCCTCCAGATGCATTCCAACTCTTTAGGGTGAGTTTAGGAATGAATAAGATAAAATTATGGTTGGTTTAGGGTTTGTTGAAAGATTGTTATGTCACTTAATGACATCTGGCACCTTAGGTGTATTAAAATATCAAATTTTCGAACAAAAACTCACTTCCAACCTTATAATAGCCCACATCCGTTAGCGGTTAGCTAACTAAGCAGAGGAGTGCTGATAGCACATGTGTACAGGTGAAATAACCTCGCGGTTAGGGCTTCAACAGTTCTGGTGACTCATCCACTGATTGTTTTTCGTGACTGTTGGCAGTTGCAGCTAACACAACGCTCACATACCACTGTCCACCCAAACGACAGAGACTAACCCTCTGTCTGTGTGGTCTGCTATTCACATGCCAAGGTTCCGATGTTGTGGTTAGCATAACCTCTAAAAACCTGCTTATTGTAGCTGCTATCTCCACACCGCTCACATGTACACGATTTTACTCCTCATGGTTTCAATGTGGTTAGGGACCTATGGACAGAGTCTTTGAATTGTAATATTTTTACATAGGTTTTGCAATGTTTTAACATGGCTCGAGAGATTTTTAGTATTTAGGCTTGTAATAATGTTGTTCCACCATAGATTTGTAGTGCTAGGTCTTAGTCATAGGTTTTTAGAACAATGTCTTAGGTTTTAGTCTTTTAGACTTTACATTACTTTGTTCTAACAAAAACCCTTTTACAACAATTTGTCCCAATTTCACATCAAATCCCCATATGATGATTACCATAGACCACATCACTGAACCAAATTTGAAAACCAAACCCCGACGGAACTGACGACAACCACATGTCATCAACCAAGTACCAAACACCATATCCTTTGAACCCATGATAACCATATCAAGAATTGACATTACTGTCGAAGTTGAATATACTAGATACTGAATGCTGATGACAAACTAAACCTGTATAACTAATCTGACGAGATCCTCGTGGATCAGTTTTCAAAGAGCCAACGTGCGTACACATAGAGGAAATTTCTAAAACAAAATCCTACGGTTAAAAATTGAAAGAATCTATTTAAAATGCATTTAAATGGATGATATTGTGAATTTAGAATTACCTGGAAGTTTTGGCAGATGAATTGATTGAGGAAATCAGTGAAATGGAATTTCTGTTGGGTGTGGAGCCTGATTATCTTCTATATTCAAAAGTACCGCCACATTGGACCCCAGTTCAAAATGGGGGCGGCAACGCCGCCCGTAAAATATTCGCTGCAAGGGGGGTCCAGGGGGGGGGTGGCTGATCTGACGGTAAAATATTCGCCCCCGAAGCTAAAAAACAACTGTAAAATTGCCTTGTAAAAGTATAGTAATTTCTAGTCAATCTGGGCCGTTCATTAGGCGGATGATCTGACGGTAGAACTTATGTTTAGTTTAGGGTTTTTTGCCCTAGAAGGCAAACCCCTCTCTTTGTATGAGGGTATTGTATTTGAGGCTGTGAGACAGATGTGTATTTGGTGTGAGCGAGAAACAGAGAGGTGAGACTGTGAGAGAAGACAGAGGATATTACAGCGGATTTGCTGTAGGTTGTGTCTCTTCATTTTGCTCGATAATAGAAAGGAAGGACTGGCTGTTCGAGGTGGACGTAGCCCAAACTGGGTGAACCACGTATATCTGTGTCTCTCTTGTTTTGTGCGCTTTCTGTGTTTATATTTCTGCAATATTTTATGTGTTCCATTGCTCCGTAATATATAATTTTCTAACACATAGATCGATATGATGAATTTTGATGGCAAGGATTCGGTAACATGGATACTACAGATGGAGCAATATTTCGATCTCCATAATGTGCAAAACACACAAAAGGTACACATTGCAACTTTATATTTGGAAACCAATCAATTTGTATGGTATAGATGGCTTTGCTCTCATAAACAAATTGTCACTTGGGAAATTTTTACGGAAGAAAGAATAGCACATTATGAGGATACAAAAAGCAACACCTTTTATAGCCAATTGATAAATCTAAAACAAGAAGGTTCAATGGTGGAGCACATTTAGGACTTCATAGGGACATTAAATGATAAAATTTAACATGAGGTTCGCTTTTGGGAACCTTATTCATTGGAGAAGGCATTCAGGTTGGCAAGAAAAATTGAAAGAAAAATTATGGAAAAAATGAAGCCTACCAATCACAACTATAAATATGGAAGTGTTGTTGCCCCTAGCCTTCCATAACCTACAAGGTGGATACCACAACAATTGGAATAAAAAAGAGCAAAAGGGATTTGTTACAGTTGTGATAAAAAATACACTAAAGGTCATATGTGTGTTGAGAATAAATTATTTTACATAGATTGTGAAGAAGAAGAAGAAAAAGAACAAAACATCAAATGAAGAGGATACACACCACGAACAAAGCCTAGAGAAAGAATAAATGAATCCAACCATTTCTTGTAATGCATTGGCCGGAATAACCACTCCTCAAACTATCAAGATAAAAGGACATATCAAGAAGAAAAAGGTAATAACATTGATTGATTCGGGTAGTACCCATAATTTTATTCATTTTAAGATAGCGAAGCAATTGAATTTCTTCTTATATCCAGAACTAGAGTGTCAAGTAATGGTTTCAAATGGAAGAACCATAAATTTCACTAAAAAGTGCCATAATATCAAGCTATCCATGGGAGAATATGTGTTGAATAGTCCAATGCTTTCTATTCAAATGGGTGGTGCTGATGTACTAGGAGTCCGATGGCTACAATCTTTGGGTACGATAGCTTTTAATTTTCAAGATATTTTATTTTATTTTATTTATTTATTTATTTATTTTTTTCCAGAAGGAAAGGAAGTTGAATTAAGGGGTACCACAGGGAAACCAAGGAATATAATAAGCTCTAACGACATGACAAAGCTTCTAAAGAAAGAACAACGTGGCGTAATTGCACAATTATGTTTGCTAGAGGTTCCCACGTCGAAATCATCTATTTCTCCATATCTCCAAAAAGTCTTGGATTCCAAGGTATTTGAGACTCCCAAAGGCCTCCCACCTATTCATGATAATGATCATGCTATTCATTTTATTCCAGGAAGTGTTCCTCCAAACCAGGGAAAATTTTAAGAACAGCCCCTAAATTTATAAGTATAATAAATGGGCGAATCTTCATGGTATATAGGAAAAATGGAAGGCGATTTTATCAATAATAT
>APFE030436763.1:80744-107749 GCA_000404065.3 Pinus taeda | reverse complement strand
AACTTATGTTTAGTTTAGGGTTTTTTGCCCTAGAAGGCAAACCCCTCTCTTTGTATGAGGGTATTGTATTTGAGGCTGTGAGACAAATGTGTATTTGGTGTGAGCGAGAAACAGAGAGGTAAGACTGTGAGAGAAAACAGAGGATATTACAGCGGCTTTGCTGTAGGTTGTGTCTCTTCATTTTGCTGGATAATAGAAAGGAAGGACTGGCTGTTCGAGGTGGACGTAGCCCAAACTGGGTGAACCACGAATATCTGTGTCTCTCTTGTTTTGTGCGCTTTCTGTGTTTATATTTCTGCAATATTTTATGTGTTCCATTGCTCCGTAATATATAATTTTCTAACAATTTCCCAAGTTTTCTTCCAAGCTCTCAACACTTGCAAGTTCAAATGAAATTTTGGTGAGTCAAAATGTCCTTTTATATTAAAATTTTAAAACCCACTTTTATAAAGTTCATAATTTTTAACTTTATTATTTCGCGAACTTTTTAACTTTTTTGGCTTGAAGTGTTGGGGGAGGTTGTTTTCCAGGGTAAATGAAGACTTTGTGACATTTTTTCACCACTTCGAATCCACGATCACAGTCCTATCATGTCAGGTATAATTTTCATCACTAGTAATAGGTTAGTATAGATCACTTTTTCCATTGCATTATGAATCTTAACCTCATACTGTGATATTTTTACATAGGGTCAACCCCATTATGTTGTGTTTTTCAAACAACTTTCATTTGCTGTCTTATAAAATCATAACATAGTGGTAAAGCCCCTCCTTCCATGGGCTTCTTAGTTAGATCCTTGCTAGCATATGTTGCCCATGCCGCAAGAATTGTTTAGGCTCGAGATTTCTATTTTGTCTCGCCATGACTTTGCGATGAAGCCTCACTCCTCTTCTTCTTCACTATTATTTTTGCTTTATACCCTAGAGGCTTCCATGTGTTAAGTTGTACTGCTACAATTCATATTGACTACTTGTATCCTTTTGGTCTTAATCTGGCTTCATTTGGACTCATGTATAAGCCACTGTTTACCATGACCTTTATGTAAGTTCAAACTATGCATTCATTAGCCTCTGCGACTTGACACATTTTATCCATGGAAAGAGCATTCCTTTGAGTGTTGACAACTAGTATTCACCACCTTGCATTGGGCATAGGAATGTTCCAGTTCCAGGAACTAGTGCATCTACCCTAAACACTCATTCTTTCCATTGTACCATAGGCATTATTTTATTCCTTTTTAGGCTTTAAATATGAAAAAGACAAAAAAAAATTATATTCTAAAAAGGAAGAGCGGTAACAAGACATTTACTTCCATATTCATTGGTAGAAAGATTTGGTTGTGTGAGAGTGGGTCAAAAAGGTGGATGAAGGTTGGAATGAGGTGTTATGATCCCTAATGTCTACCATGAATCACCAGGAGAGAGAAAGATGATTGGGTTTGCTCAAGGAGAGAGGAAGAAGTTCTATGAAAAATGAAGGAAACTAGGGCAGAATTGAGGTGAGATTTGGGAGACCTATAGGCATGGATCAGATGGATGGTGTGATTGCTGGCAAGCTAGCCTATTGCTGAAGAGATTTGCTATATAGAAACTGACAGTCAACCAAGAAAATCAAGCAACCAATGAAATAAGTGCATCCTAGGAAAAAATAGAGTTTTGCACTAAAATGGCCTAAACTATGATATATAGAAGGAAATGCTGGGAAATGCCGTAAGAAAGGAAAGCATGCAAAAGGACTATTGCAAATCAGGAAGTGAACATGATAAAGAAGATCTAAAGCAAAGCAAAACTAGACTATCAACCTACTAGAGAGCTGCAAACACTAGAAGTCCTAGGAATGAGGAAAATCTGTGTTTTTGGGGCAACAAGAGTGTCTTTGCCTCAAATCATGGTCCCAAAGGGAGGAAGAGAGGCCAAGGAACTGTTGCTAACATTTTGAATCTTCTCTAATCACTGCTTAACTTGCTACAAAAAGCATAAATGGAAGCAAGCTACTAAATCATCAAAAGCAACCTATTCTTAACCATAAGAGAAATACATCTAACATCAAACTAATCTACAAACTGAAGTAAAGAATACAAATACAAGTAAAGAGGAGCTTGGATGCTTGTATTGGACCCTAACCCAAGAGCTTTAGCCCTCTGAGGTAACTCAGTGCTAGCTCAAAAAGGATTCCATCTTCATTATCAAAAAACAACAAGATTACATAAAACTGTCACAAAATAGTAAGCTCGAAATTTGAGCATAGTTTACACAAGAAAAAAAATTTGACCCTAGTGAGGCCCTATCCCTCTCTACTTATACATCTGAAGCTACCAATATCTTCCTTAAAATTAGGGAGGCTTGGCTCCCAAAACTCGAGATAACTATCAATCATCTTACACTTGCTCGGCTGCCTTCTAGTGCATGATTCGACTGCTAGTACTCTGAGCTGAATGAAGGGTAATTCAAAGTGAGGAGCAATAAATGAGGGGGATTCCCTCCTATAAGTCCTCTCCTCTATCTACTTCGTATTATTGCTGTATTTTGACCTCTAGATCCTTGACTTTGACCTTGAAATCCATCAATAATTTGCATTAAATACATGTTAGACCACATGAAATAATAACTAACTCAACTCACCCTATAAGCATAAACATAATCAAAACATCATACAATAAGCTAAGAGAATGGTTTATTTGACTAGGTTATGAGGTAAAATGAGCCCACATAATTACCCATTTATGAGGCTCATCATCACCCCCCTACTGAAGGTGTTTCTCATCCTCTGAGCAACCTAGTCAATCTCTTAGTCTTTCATGGCCTTGGTGGCCTCCCTAGCATTTCAGGCTTTTGATGCGGTGTGCTCATGTTCTCCATAAAATCCTGCCTTTCTGTCTATGTCCTTCCACTACACCTTCTCTTCTTCTTCTCTTCTGCTTTCCAGCATGCCTAATAGGAGTGGAGGACTTAGTTTGAGGCCAATCTAGTTTACCTTCAGCCTTTGCATGGAGCGCTTGTACATTGACACTCTTTTCAATGCCTCCTTTTCCCTCATGGGGGAATGGTATTCTCTGATTTTCAAACTGTGGGGTATGGCATTCCATCTTCTCATGCATGCATGCACACAATCCTCCCCAAGTATCCTAAACATATCTTCAAAGTGTGCAATGGCTTGTTCCTGATTGACTAGATATTTAGGGGCAATCTGAGGGTCTTTAGCAAGCAGGTTGTGTGTGCTAATGAGTGCCATAGGAATTGATGTCTCAGCTCTTATCATCAATGTTTCATTTTTATCCTTTATTAACTATCTTCTCATTTCTGCTGCCCTCCATTCTTCATGGTTCATCCATGACTTCATGGAAATTAATTGCAGATTCCCTAGCTTGGCATTGGGGTCCCACACATTTAGGTCTGTGAGGGCCATGTTGTGTAGATAGAACTTTGCCATCTTTACTTTATCCTCAGAGGTTCTTTGGTCACACAAACCCATGAACTGCTTGTAGTCTTGGAAAGGCATTGTGCCTCTTTGTGCCAAAGTTTTTATTTCGAATTGAAGCCATTGATCCTTTAGATAGAGGCCATAAAATTTGGTTGGTGTTCTGCATTGTAATGCTTCTATGGATAAGCTAGTCATGTATGCAAAATGAGTCTCTTTCTCCTACAACTGCCTCCTTAGTAATTCATTCTCATTCTCAAGGTGGCTTCTAGTAATGGATTCTCTGTTTCTGAGAGCACTCAATTCCATGCTGTTATAGAAATATTTAGGAACTGCAACCCCAATCATATATGTCGATAAACAAAGGGCTCTTTAACCCCTAAAAGTTTTGTTTCATACCCTAAAGAATCATGGTCAATTGATTACATCATTTCTCAGAAGTTCCACTTGAAAAACCACTCAGAACTGGCCAAAATTGGACCATACAGACTGCTCCATGGTTAAGGTGCGATGCATACTAGCTGCTACACTAGCTAGGTGCAATGGATACTAAAAGATCCTTTTGTGGGGCACGATGAGCGAGAGTAGACAAATGACAGAGACAGTTTGCTAAGTGAAAACCTAGAGAAGCTTCTAGAAACTTCTCATATGACACTTGCCTCTCTGAATTCGCCCAGGGATGAGTAAGAGATCAATGAAATCTCCAAGTGGAACTGAGAATTATCAGTGGAATGACACTAATCGAAAACCCAGAGTTGACTCACCCCTCTGCAAATTTCTATAAATGGATCCCTCATCTGAGAGATCTAAAGGCTGGAATTTTGTAATTTGTAAGGAAGTGCTGTTGGTTTCTCTTTGAGAAGGGACATTGTATTGTTGGGTGATCTTGATTTTCACGAGGTGAAGAGGGCTTTGATGCTGGGAGAATGATGCTGGATCAGACAGCTGGGTTGTAATCCTCTCTTCTATTTCTACTATTAATAAAGTTCTTTGAGTTTTCCGACATATAATCGTGTATTTGTGCCATATAATCGTGTATTTGTGAGTCTTGTTATTTGTGGATGCAATTGTATGGTCAATGTATTTCCGATTCTACATTGTTTATGATATCATAGATCGAGATGCTTTGATGGTGTTTTGTTGCTTTGACTCTATAGGTATTCTCTAAAGTGGGACAAGTAGGAGAGGAGTGGCAAGCTTTATCAAGGGAGAGAGGAAACAAGCAAGGAGCCAAGCGGAAGATCTAGGTTGGCCTTCTTTGCTTCCCTCTTATCTATCATACATAAAGGAAATCTCGAAGTGCTTTGATTGTTTGTTTCTAAGATTGCTACTCGTCTTAGTGGGACCAGCAGATCGAAATGACACTAGTTTTCCTAGAAACAAAATGGCGACTCCACTGGGGAGCGAATAGTTTGTTTGTTTGTTATTGTTGTTTGCTTTATAAAGTACAGATGGAGCCTGAAGTTAGCGAGCTAGCCTTCAAACTGTTTTTGCTATGCAACTACAAAGTAGATGAATGTTGCTTCAGTCAATATCCAAGTTGGTTTATGAACTAAACATCTAACTTACAAGCATCCTAAACGCCCTTGTGATAGCTCAATAACCTCATAAGATCAGACCACTATACTTTGTTTTTACTGTCTATCATAGCTCAGTCTAAATCATTGAACTTAGCTGCAAATTTTTAGCAAAAACCAAACTCAGTTTTGTTCCCTGGCCCATCGCACTGTTTGTAACTGGCAACATGTATGCATCGCACCTCCCATGTGTTGCAGGTGAGATGCATCCCTGTTTCCCTTAAGGACAGGTGCGATGACTGAATGATACTGTTTCTCTCTCTGAAATTTGGTTTTTTCCTCCCTGTTTTCAGCTCTATTCAGTAGTTTTACTGCTCATGATCAATATCTCATTGTTTAAGCCTCTTTAGTTTACATTATTCAGCCTCCATATATAGGGATTTGTAAATGTTTTTATGTGTTTGTCCATCATTTACAGTCCTTCTTTGTCAAAAGTAGCTTAATTGAACTGTCATTTTTGATGCAAGGAAGTGTCGTAACTGTCATTTTGAGTCAGAAGGAAGAGTTTCGTAAAGTCTTCCTCCTCTAGATAGTCGATTGTACTTTTGCCATTGTATTTGATTTGAATTTTCCATATTTAAAGTGTCAAAAGCAGTTTTCTATTCAAAATAAAAAAGTGTCGTTTTAGTCTTCCTTTCATTTTGAAAAGAAATTGTCGAAGTGTCACTTTGAAGAAAATAGTTCAGATCTGCACTTAGTTTTCCTTTTTGGCATTCTCACATTAAGGAACCAAAAAACAAATACATGCATCTGCATTTGCATTCAGACTGTGTGCAAAAATGATTTAAGAAAAGTGCATTTAGTGTGTGCTCTCTGCTCTCTGTTGAAAGAATCGTTATCTTCTTTCCTTAGTAGCTGGGATTTTCATTGCTAAAATGAACGACTATTTATCATTTTAGATTGCATATTTATGAATTTTACATCTACATCACGCCCTGAACCTTGAAAGACAAAATTCTAAGAAAGATCAACTCTAAAATAAATCTCAATGAACATAACAACGCTTTGGAACGTAACGCAACACATCTAGAGGTCTAGGCTAGAGACGTATTCCAGCGTTGTAAAACCTGGTAACTATCGTTTTCATCGAAGGTTGGGTGATTCCTCCTCTTTGATATGACAAGTGCTAGTACGAACCTTTGCTCCTTGTACCATCGAGGATATATTGGGAGACCACAATAGTTTGATATTTTTTATCCATAGGAAGCTGTGTTTTCCACCCTATCGATCGCAATGCACTGAACACAACATTCGGGAAGATTGACTGCCGTACATAAGTCCTTGGTAATTTCTCTTTAATTTACCACCAAGGTGTATTTTTCAGTTTTATGATTGGTTTGGTAATCCCTCTGTCTAGATTTCCAGAGTAGTCACTTTTGTTTCTTTTCGACTACTTAAAAGAAAAGGTCCATCTGAGCACTTGTCACTTTAGGCTCATTAAAAATCGAAGGCGACTAGCGTCATCTTTAGCTTTTTCTCGACTCTTAAAAATTGAAAAAGCAAAGTTGTGTCAAAGCGTCATTAAAAATTACTTAATTCAGAATAACACCCCTATTCCTTCGTTGATCTTAGGTTGAAGTAATGGAGTCCACCGATCAAGGAATCCCTCTTGGGGGGAATCCTAGTCCTTTCTCTTCTTGGGGAGATATTGGTGCTCCATATATGGCAACATTGTCCCTTCCAAGAATCACAATTAGCCTGCCAGTATGGCTATTCTCAACCTCTATCATTCAAAATACCATGATTCCTCAACAATCGAATCAGCAACCAGTTGATACTGAAATTGTCCCTTTTCCTTCTACTTCGTTTGTTTCTCCCTCCCCTTCTTCCTCTTCGCTTGGTGAAACTAGTGATACTAAAAACCAAGTGGCTGAGAAGAAGAAGAAATTGAAATAGAAGAAGAAGAAGAAGTCAGCTAAGAAAGGGGGAAATAATGAATCATCTTTTGAAAATCCACACATTAAATCTCCTAAATATCCTTGTCTAATGTCCAAAGGAAACCATTTTCATCGCGATTGTCCTTGCATTCCGCGAATCTTGAGAGAATGGTCTCTCCGTTCGCACCGTCCGGTGTCGTCAACCTCTGGTGATCATGTTGACAGCACACCATCAACTAGTGAAAATGAAGTTCCTGGACAGAAAGGAAAGGTCAAAATTCCATGTCAATTATGCGATGAAGAACATCACCTTCGCCAATGTCCTTTTCTGGATGAGGCCAAGAGAATCTTGCATAACCATCTTGCTTCACCACAGCGGATTCCACCTGGATACAAGAAACTCTTACCAAGTACATCACTAGTTGAAAAATTAACTGATGTAACTCAACCATTGGTTGAAATGCCTATCATTGAAAGTAAACCTTCTGACTTCATGCTGGACCAAAGTCAACAGGTCGATATGGTAGTCGACCCAATCTTTCCTTTAGAAGGTCCACTCTCAGACGATACAATTTCCAAAGAGAATGAGAACAATACTCTCCAAATTCTTTTTGTTAATACAGATTCTGATGAACTTGGGGGAAATCTACCTGTTCCTTTACAACAGGAGGAAATTTCCCGTTTTCAATAGGTTCATCCAGTCGTTTATTTGGTACCGCCTCCAAGCAATCTAGTCATTTCCTTTTATTGGAATCAACTAGCGAGACCTCACCTTCCATCTAATGTACCGTTACGAGTCATAGTACAAGTTTAAAAAATGACGTGTCTAGCACTATCATAAATGAAGGGGCTTTAGTGAGTATCCTTTCCTCAACTGCTTGGAAAGTTCTTGGTTTGCCATTGCTTCTGCCTGAGAATCAAAATTAGTCAGGCTTCAACAAAGGAACCAGTCGACCGTTAGTGATCCTTCCGAAGTTGCCTATAACTTTAAAAAGGAAAACCATTCACTTGAACATGATGGTAGTCCAAGAGCCATTAGATTACAATCTACTCCTTGGGCATGACTATGTTTATAACATGGAAGCTATTGTTTCCACACTCTTTCGAGTGATGTGTTCCCCACATGAAGGCAAAGTGGTACAACTTATCGACCAACTTTCATTTCCCAGTTCAAACACAGCTACGAGTCAAGCATCATCCCTAAATGGTCTATTTGCGTCAAGAATGTCTCTTCAACCTTTAGTTCATCCACATAATTACCGTGAGTAGTCCGGTGAATGTAACGAAGCTTAAGGGGCATGCACCCTGGTTTTCTTCGGCAGGAAAACCCAGCTGAAAAAATAGATTTCCTTGTAGGTTATATGATTGGTTTGAAACACCATTTCCGTGTAGGACATGGGATCAGTCTGAAACAATTATCTCCTTGTAGGTTATGTGATTGGAAGCTCACACCATTCATCTTTGTCTATTTCGATAGACAAAGCCCAAGGAAGTGTTTTGTCTGCTCCGTGGACGAAACAATCCTGTTTAAATGCAAGGACTTCCATATGGTAACCTGGAAATGAACATATTCTCAATACTTGGGGGAATGTAACCCTTTTTATGCAAGTGAAAAATGACCAATTTCATTTTTTATCTTTTTAGCTTTTAGTGTAAACTCCTTAGGTTAGGTAGTTGGTCCAAAAAAGTCTGTGCACCAGACAGGACCAAAGGAAGGTTCATGTCAAAGACAAAACCATCCTACCTAATCTCAGTAAGCCCTTAGCTTTTAGTGTAGTTAGCCTTGTAGTTTGGTCATTTCTAGCCTACATAAAAAGGCAATGAGCACATGTTATCGTAGATTTTAAGCTCAATAAAAAATAAACTTACCAATGAGGGGCATATTTAAACGATTCGCATGAGCAATGCTTCCGCAAGGTTCAGGCTCATTAAAAAATAAACTCGCCACTAAGCATATGTTAACGAAAGGTTCAATCTCATTAAAAATAAACCTGCCTTCAGTAAACGACCTCAGTGATTGCATTGCTATCAGCCTTTTAAACCTTGGTTGTGTTCTTACCGTCACCTGCATTATTTTGGCCGATCATACCCTTCCACTTGATTGTTTACCCTTTTGAGGAACAACTGTGATGAGTGATTCTATTAGCCACCCTCTTTACACTGCCATGTTTAATAAGTTCCAAACTTACCTGGAACCAGTTGCTACCCGGAAACATCACTCGTTCCTAAAAAACGACTCTCTTTTAAGCTATTTTTAGACTCGTTAAATATAAAAATATTGTTGAGCTATTGGCCTTTCCAACTCGTTAAAGTAAAGGGAAGCGCCATCCCTCCTCTACATTTTAATCTTTTTGGCCCTGGGGGGCATTCCATAAAAAGATCGAGAGCTTGTCTTTTTCGGCTCACTAAAGCGATCAAAAAATCATCCCTTTCGTATTATTTTATAATTTTTCAGACTTAAGGTATTATGCCACAAAAAAGGACTGCTGTAGTTTCCTTTTCACCCCTTTTCAAACTCTCTAAAGATGAAAAGGATCGAGTTATCCTTGTCGTTAAACTCGTTAAAACAATAGCGACAAACTTGTCCACCCAGACAAGAATGAGTTTCACTGTCACTAGGCTCGCTAAAACATAGCGACAAGTTTTCTTGAAGGGAAAATTATAGAACAAGCATATGTTATCCTCCTCAACTTTGACAAAAATAAAGAGGTACTGGTCAGCAATGACTAGGAAAAAGGGAAGAAAACCTGAAGAACTTCATTGGTGGCAGGTCGCTCTTGGACATGACACTTTCACTCCATCACCATGATTGAGTCAGGTTGGGTTATTTCGTTCACCGGTTATATCACCATTGGTCCTCCGTACCCTCCATTTTTGGGGTTAATTCTACCAATCCATCTTAGTGTCACTGATATGTTCAAGAGAAGTCATTCAGAGAATTCACCACCCAACTAATGCCTCATCCACTGCAATACCTTCACCCTCCATTTTTCATGACCACCATTCCTAAACCTTGTATCATCAGATCGTTTTCACCTCCAGAAAATCATTTTCTCTGTTTTGTGTTGTAGATGTGGGATGCATTAAGGCCCTCCTACGATGGGTCACTTCTTATCGACATCAGCTCATTATCCAAGATGTTGAGATTGCAACAAGATGATGGAGCTTAGTGAAAGGAGTCGCCTTCACTATGTCGGCCCGCGGGCAAATTATGGCGCAAGTTCTATTTTTGGATCATAGCAGGGATGATCATAGCAGGAGTGATCACAGCAGGAGTGATCAAAGTCTATTTTTAGACTGACTGTCAAAAATAGAAAAGTCAAATATTATTGTCTTATAATAATATTTAGACTATAAAATTTATCTTATTCTCTTGGAGCACTTCAGTTTGAGCTACAGATGTGGCACATGTAGCTGTCAGAAGGAAATACATTTTCTTTGTGGTTCAATTGAGTTGTTGCATGCATGACTTCAATTAGAACTCAATCAGTTGAGTTTGGTGGAGTTGATGGAGTTGTGTTTAGTTTGACTTGGTTAAACTAGTTGTAATTAGTTTAAATGCAAATAGACTAATGATGAGTTGTTAAACTAATTATTAACTCATAATGCAACTAAAGAATACATCAGTTAACTCAGTTGCATGTCAGTGCATGTTCAGTTTAACAGGGACAGGTGTTAGAGGATCAGATTGCTATCAGTTGTGGCTATAGTTGTGCATGAGGATTTGCACAATCAATGGGATTGAGTTATGCCAATGAGAATTGGGCAATACCAAGTGATTATAGCCTATTCTCATGTGATTCCCAGTGTGAGTGATTATTTTGATGTAAATACGAGTTTGGTTCAACCATTCTCATCCATTCTTGAGCAGGTATTGAGAAGTGGAGGCAGGCAAGCAGTGGAATAGATTTGGAGATCAGATCTAAGCTGTATTGTGTGTAACAGGTGGAGATAGTGTTGGATACTTGTGAGAAGTATTGAATATTGTAATGTTACATGTTCTAAATCGTTAATATACAGATAATGTGGGGTTTTCAGCTGTAAGCTTTCCCCAGGTTACATTCTATGTTAATGTGTGCACGCTCTTGATGTTTTATTGTTATTGATGCTGCTATATTGATGATCAACATAGAGGAGCTTATGTATTGTGTATGTATTCTGCAATAGTACATGATCAGGATAATATACATTGAATATGTGTTTATTATTCAAAATTTCTACATGGTATCAGAGCTGTTGATCACCAGATCTACTATTCAGGAAGTGTTTACATTCTATTTCTTCAGGTAGAGTCTGTAATTAGGCCAGGTAGCCTTTGGATTCATCCTTCCTTTGGAAGGTGAGATATCTGGTGAATACCCATACAGTCGATCTCTGTACAAGAAATACCTTGTTCTCACGAAATCTAGATCGGAAGCGGTTGAGTTGGAGCTGGTGGAATTCGAATTTGCAGCAGTGTTTTCTTGGTGTCAAAACTAAGATGTCTTTCATAGGATTGCAATTGGAGTATGCCCTTGAGGGAAGTATGAACTATATTGCATGGAAGGATAGGATGGAGGCAATATTGGAGGATAACAGGCTGAAGGAGTTCATAGAGACGAATGTCCCAAAGCCTACTGATGCTACTCAAGCTGATGCTTGGCAAAAGAAGACCGCAAAATGTCGAAGGATTCTGTTGGAGGGGGTGAAGGATCACATTATGTCTAGCCTCCATGGAAAGGCTACTCCATATTTGATGTGGAAATCGTTAACAGAATTATTCCAAAGCAAGAGGGAAGCTGGCGCTCAAAGATAAACTCAGAAACATCAAATGCGAGAAGGGTGACAATATGCTCAAGTATCTCACGAAGTTCACTCAGTGTTGAGATGAGCTGGGAAGTGTGGGGGTTACTGTCGATGATGAAGACTTGGTGAGCTTGGCTCTCCTTGGTCTTTTGAAGAGTTGGCATTCCTATCAGGACTCTATCAATGGTTGGGAGAAATTGCCAGGGTGGGAAAGACTGTGGTCAGATCTTGTGCAGGAGGAGATTAGGCGGAGTACCAGGGACGGATATTCATCAAAGGGAGCTGATGAAGAAAATTGTGCTTTGGCTGCTAAAGCAAAGAAGGGGAAGAACAAGAAAGCTTCTCATTCCGGTGCAAAAGGCAAGAAGCAGGACATGTCCAAGGTGAAGTGTTTTCATTGTCACCAGCACGGACACTATGCCACTAATTGTCCACAGAAG
Source organism: Pinus taeda (assembly GCA_000404065.3). NCBI lineage: Eukaryota > Viridiplantae > Streptophyta > Pinopsida > Pinales > Pinaceae > Pinus > Pinus taeda. Next base: position 95,653 of record APFE030436763.1, on the reverse strand, counting down.
AAGAAGAATAAGCAAGCTGCTGGATCTGCAGCAGGAGAGGCTCTAGCCTCACAATTTGAGCTTTATTTTCATTGATCGCATGCTTGGTTTCAAGTGTGATGGGATCGGTGTGGTTCTTGGATACTGGTTCGTCTTTTCACATGACGGGAGATAGAGATTTGTTTTCTGATCTGGAGGACAAAGATCTTGGAGTGCACATCGAGATGGGCGATGATGGTAGATACAGTGCGACCAGTATCGGTACCATTTCCTTTGAGAGGGAGTCTAGTAAACCCTTCGTATTGAAGGAAGTCATGCATGTTCTAGTATTGAAGAAGAATCTTATCTCTGTGGCGATGTTAGAAGACAAGGGGTATGATGTTGTTTTCAACAAGGGAAAAGCTTTCCTGCGTAGCGAGACAACTGGTGAGACCTAGAAGATAGTGGTTTGAGTAAGGAACCTTTATCAGTTGCATGTAGAAGGATGCGCAGCAATGGCAGGCAAGGCATAAGGATTGGTGAGCCGAGATGATGTCGAGTTGTGGCACAAGAGATTGGGTCACCTTCAGCATGGAGCCTTGAAGATACTGCAGCAGATCACTACAGGGCTTCCTAAAGGCACACTTGCGCAGTCAGATCAGTGCAAGGGGTGTACTTTGCGGAAGTTTGTGAAAGCCACCTTTCACGAGAAGGATAGCCACGCCACGACGATCCTTGAGAGAATTCACATAGACATGTGTGGACCTTTCTCAGTTGCTTCGACAACAAAACACAGGTATTATGTGATTTTTGTTGATGATTTCTCTCGTAAGTGCTGGATCTTCTTCATGCAGAAGAAGAGTGAGACATATTCAAAGTTCTGTGAATTCAAAGCACTGGTCGAGAAGATGTTGGGGAAGAAGGTGAAGGCTCTTAGGAGTGATAATGGTGGTGAATACATCTCAGATGAGTTCAAGGATTTCTGCAAGGCAGAAGGGATTCAAAGAGAGCTCATAACTCCCCATAACCCACAGTAGAATGGTGTAGTTGAGCGGAAGAATAGAACGATCATGGGTGCTACATGGGTGATGTTGCATGATCAAGGTCCACCCCTTCACTTGTGGGTGGAAGCATGCGATACAACAGTTTATGTGCAGAACCGTTGTCCTCATAAGATACTTGGCATGAGTACACCTGAGGAGGCTTATTCTGGTAAGAAGCTTGATCTTTCTCATTTGAGGATTTTTGGCGCTAACGTTTACATGCATGTGACAAAGGATGCCAGGAAGAACTTGGAGCTGGCCGCAGAGGTTGGGATATTTTTGGGGTACATTGATACGCCCCACAACTATCGTGTGTATTTGCCAAACAGTGGTAAAACTGTTGTGTGACGGGATATAAAATTTCAAGAGGAGAAAGCCATGAAGTGTTCACTTGAGAGGGAGCTACAATTGCATGCAGATGAGGAGCTATTAGTTCCTAAGGATGAGCTTCAGGACGTGGATCAACCACAGGACGAGGTTCACGGAGTGGAAGAGACCACTCAAGCAACGCCAACCATCAAAGGGCGAAAGCGCTTGACAGAAGCTGAGCGACTGGCTCAATATGCAGAGAAAGTTGTAGGACCACCTATAGCCCAACGTAGACAGAGACAGTCACCTGATCGGTACACTGGATACATGGATCTTATGAGCAAGTGTGTTGTGACTGAGCCATCCTCTTTCGAGGAAGCTATGGAGGATCCTGCATGGGTAGACGCGATGGTGGAAGAGTATGATTCTATTGTCAGAAACAACGCATGGGAGATTGTTCCTAGACAGGAAGGGAAATCAGTGGTGGGTTCGATATGGATTTACAAAGTTAAGTAGGTAGCTGACGGGAGTGTGGAGAAGTACAAGGCTAGATTCATTGCCCGAGGCTTTTCACAGATAGAGGGGATCGATTATGAGGAGACCTTTGCACCTCTCGCAAGGTATTCTTCCATACGGACGATTCTTGCTATCTCAACACAGATGGGATGGCACATTCATCAGATGGATGTGAAGACCGCGTTCCTCAATGGAGTCATTGAGGAGGAGGTGTACATTGAGCAGCTCGAAGGCCTTGAGGTCTTTAGCAGCGAGTCGCATGTGTGCAGGCTCAAGAGAGCGTTGTATGGGTTGAAGCAAGCACCATGTGCTTGGTACACACGGATAGACAACTATTTCACCAGACTTGGATTCTCCAAGAATGAGGTGGATCCTAACCTATACCAGATTGTGGTCGAGGGTAAGTTTCTTATCATTGTACTGTATGTAGATGATTTGATTCTAACGGGAGATGGGTTGTTGATACTTTCATGCAAGGATGATCTTGCTAAGGAGTTTGAGATGAAGGACTTGGACCTCCTTCACTATTTCCTAGGATTGGAAATATGGCAACGCAATGGTGGACTGTTTGTTTCTCAGGGTAAGTATGCTTGGGAGATACTAGAGAAGTTCAACATGCATGGCTACAAGCCTGTTGATACTCCTCTTCTTGGAGGTTGGAGGAAGGAGGATTCCACTTCGGGAGAAGAAGTGGATGCCACTGTTTATCGACAGTTGGTGGGGTCGCTGATGTATTTGGTCAATACACGACCCAATATATGCTATGCTATTAACTAGGTTTCACAAGCTATGGTTAAGCCTACCAAGCTCTTCTGGAAAGCAGGCAAGCATGTATTGCATTATTTGAGAGGCACATCGGGATATGGACTGTGGTGCAGACAGGAGGATGAGGTGAAGCTATGTGGCTTCACAGATGTAGATTGGGTAGGGAGTCCAACGGACATAAAGAGCACATCAGGAGGGGTCTTCAGTATTGGATCAACAACAATTTCTTGGTATAGCAGGAAGCAGAGATCCGTGGCACTCAGTTCAGTAGAGGCCGAGTATATAGCAGCAAGTTTGGCTACATGTGAGGCTATATGGATGAGGAAGATTCTGGTTGGTTTTTTTGGTTCTCATTTGGATCCAACTGTGATTTACTGTGATAACTAGAGTTGCATTAAACTGTCGGCTAATCCTGTATTTCATGATAGATCTAAACACATTGACATCAGGTACCATCATATCAGAGATTGTGTGCAGCGGAGGATCATGTTACTTTCATACATTCCAACAGAGGATCAGGACGCTGATATTCTGACGAAGGCTCTCCCTAGGAGAAAATTCGAATACCACCGAGGCAGGATAGGGGTTGCTGATAATCCATATCTTGTCGAGGAGTGTTGAGATTGCAACAAGATGATGGAGCTTAGCGAAAAGAGTCACGTTCAATAAGTGGGCCCACAGGAAAATTATGGTGCAAGTTCTATTTTTGGATCACAGCACGGATGATCAAAACAGGAGTGATCACAGCAGGAGTGATCAAAGTCTATTTTTAGACTGGCTGTCAAAAATAGAAAAGTAAAATATTATTGTCTTATAATAATATTTAGACTATAAACTTTATCTTATTTTGTTGGAGCACTTCAGTTTGAGCTACACATGTGGCACATGTAGCTGTCAGAAGGAAATACATTTTCTTTGGGGTCAGTTGAGTTGTTGCATGCATGACTTTAGTTAGAACTCAATCAGTTGAGTTTGGTGGAGTTGATTGTGGAGTTGATGGAGTTGTGTTCAGTTTGACTTGGTTAAAATAGTTGTAATTAGTCTAACTGCAAATAGACTAATGATGAATTGTTAAACTAATTATTAACTCATAATGCAACTAAAGAATACATCAGTTAACTCAGTTGCATGTCAGTGCATGTTCAGTTCAGCAGGGACAAGTGTTAGAGGATCAGATTGCTATCAGTTGTGACTATAGTTGTGCATGAGGATTTGCACAAATCAATGGGATTGAGTTATGCCAATGAGAATTGGCCAATACCAAGTGATTATAGCCTCTGCTCACGTGATTCCCAGTGTGAGTGATTCTTTTGAGGTAAATACGAGTTTGGTTCATCCATTCTTGAGCAGGTATTGAGCAGTGGAGGTAGGCAAGCAGTGGAATAGATTTGGAGATTAGATCTGAGCTGTATTATGTGTAACAGGTGGAGATAGTGCTGGATACTTGTGAGAAGTATTGACTATTGTACTGTTACATGTTCTCAGTCATTAATATACAGATAGTGTGGGGTTTTCAGCTATAAGCTTTCCTCGGGTTACATACTGTGTTAACGTGTGCATGCTCTTGATGTTTTATTGTTATTGATGCTGCTATATTGATGATCAATGTAGAGGAGCTTATGTATTGTGTATGTATTCCGCAATAGTACATGATCAGGATAATCTCCATTGAATATGTGTTTATTATTCAAAATTTCTACACATCTTATCTGTGCATTAGTAGATTATATTTGCAGACTTCTTTACTGGTTGCAACCAACCATCACATGGTCTTGTGCATCTGCTGGTGTCATTAGTATTCTCCATATTCACCCAATCTTAAACTATGAGTAGTTGGTGGTCTAAAGCCTTGTAGTCTTAGGGTGTTCACGCATGTCTAGAGTGAAACAAAGTAGAAGTGGTTATCTAGCTTGGACAAGCATCATTCCTTCCATTCATCCATTTGCAACAATAAGTTGAATTTATATGTTACCAGGCATCTTCGAGCTACAACCTAGGAGGGTTTCTTGGAATCCTAATAGGACCATGCTGTGGCAGGTAAAGGACCAAGATGTGCTGAAGTTTACCGATGTTTTTCATACCCTTTGCATGAACTTGGGTATCAAGGATTCTGAGAGACATTTGGTACTCAAGTACCGCGACTTCCTACATAGATACATCCAGGATGAGATGGAGTTCCTGGACATCTCCCGCTCAACACAACATACTGATACATTTTCAAGATTGAGAAAAAGTTTAAACAAAAGAAGCGAGACTTTGGAGATGTGAATCCGAAGCAAGGGAAAAGTGCCCCAAAACCACAGAACAAAGGACAAAGCCAAGGCAGGACAACCCAAGAAAACCTGCCAAGGCCACAAGAGAAGGACAACACTGTGAAGCTAAAGAAGGACATGGGAAAGTGGTGTGAATTCCATAAGAGCTCCACCCAAAACACAAGTGAGTGTCAGGCTAAGTAGTCACTGGTGGTCGAGCTGAAGGTTTCAGAATTAGATGCATGTTCCGACTCTGAGTCAGGATCCGACAAGAGAAATGACAAAGGGAAGAAGATTATTGATGCAGAGCCCAATGCCACCATCGCCACCATAAATATCTATAATGAGGAACCCAAATATCTAGAGGAAGAGGAGTGTCTCTTCCACTCCTAGATGTGGGTAAAGGGTTCCCCACTACAGTTCATTGTCGATAGCGAGAGACAAAAGAACCTCATTGCAGCAGATGTCGTGAAGTGGCTAGGCTTACTAACCACAACACACCCACAACCATACACCATCGAGTGGCTTCACCAAGGATGGTATCTGCACGTGAGCCAACAATGCAACCTTCCATACAACATCAAGCCCTTCACAGATGAAGTATTATGTGATGTTGCTCTCCTTGATGTTTTTGATGTATTAGGTCAACCGTACTTGTGGAAGCGACATGTTGTGTATGAGTCAAGGCCTCACACTGCTATTGTTACATTGGAAAATAAGTTGTACAGGATACCAGAGGTAGCATTGCCTACCACCATATCTCTAGTTACTGCAAAACAATGCACTAATCTCATTTCAAAAACCAGGAAATTTGTTTCCATGATGACACGCCCTCAAGGAAAGAATAAGACGGTGGCCACGAACTCTAGACAGAGCCCCTCTACATGACAATAATAGATGGAAAAGTTCGTGGAGGAGTACGAGGAAATCTTCACCTCCCTCGCAAGGGTGCCTTTGCACTATCAAGTCAAGCACTCCATTGATCTGACCCCAGGTGCGTCGTTACCCAATGGACCAATATATCGACACTCCATTCTGGAGAACGATGAAATCAAGAGGAAAATCTAGGAACTGCTACAGAAAGGTCACATTCGGCTGAGTTATTCACCCCATGGGAGCCCGATCGTGTTGGTATAGAAGAAGGATGGGACTTGGAGACTTTGTATTGAATATTGAGTGCTGAATAAGATCACTGTCTGGAATAAGAACCCGATCCCACGGATTGATGACCTTCTGTACCAACTCAAGGGGGGAAATATTTCAACAAGATCAACTTTAAGTCCGGATATCACCAGGTACTAATCGAACCCTCTGATGTGTGGAAGACTACCTCCAAAGACAAGGAGGGCCTTTTTGAATGGTTGCTTATGCCTTTTGGGTTGACGAATGCTCCTGCAACCTTCATGAAGCTGATGGATGACAACTTGCATCCATTCACCAACTCATTTGTACTTGGATGACATCCTGATCTTCATCCAAAGTTGGGAAGAGCACCTCCACCATATCCGATAGGTTCTCCAAAGACTGCAGCAACACAAGATGTGTGCCAATTTGGAGAAATTCACTTTTGGCATGACCCAGGTTCAATACTTGGGATACATTATTGATGAACAAGGGGTGCATGTGGATCCATCCAATATCCAAGTCATTCGATATTGGCCAGTCCCAACCACTCTGACAAAGCTCCACAAATTTCTGGGTCTTGCCAATTTCTACAGCAGGTTCGTGTTGGGGTTCTCTCATATCACTTGGACCTTGAGTCAAGTCACCAAAGGAGGAGTGAAAGAAAAATTATTTTGGTCTGAATCTCAACAGAAGGCATTCACATATTTGAAACATCGCCTCTACTTTGCACCAGTGCTCACATTACCAAACTCACAACAACCATTTGAGATTGAGACATATGCCTCTGACTATGCTATTGGGGTAGTATTTACTCAACAGGGGCATCCATGGCATATCACAGTAAGACACTTTCAGGCATAGTCTAGAAGAGATGTATTCCAGTGTGCAGGCCTGCCGACAATGGAAGCATTACATTTTGGGGAAGGAAACAGTCATCCACACAGACCACTGACCCCTACAGTTCATACAAATGTAAAGGAAGTTGCAGAATGATCACCATCAAAAGTGGTCCACATACTTGCAATAGTTCCATTTGAATATCAAGTACAAGAAGGGCATCACAAATAATGTTGTAGACTACCTCAATCGACCACTGATCATGGAGTTAACCACTGTGCTCAACTCTTGTGGGGACGAGACTTCTGATTGGCCACTTCTCTACAAAAGCGACCCATAATTCGGCCACACATACCATACACTCTTGGAGGGTTAGCAAGTTCCAGATTTTCACCTCTAGGATGCTCTGTTATGCCATCTAGAACACCTTTGTGTTCCTTCAAGCGAGTGTGCAAAGATGATTGGGAAGCACACTACAATCGGGCCATTGGGACTTTTGGGGTCGAAAAAATGGTGGTAGTACTGTAGAAGTATTTTCTATTGGATGAACCTTCAACAAGATGTTGGGAAGTACATCAGATCCTACACTGCCTGCGCCATTGCCAAACCGACCATCAAGAAGTAAGGTCTTTATACTCTATTTCCTACCCCTAGTTGACCTTGGGAATCCATCTCCATGGATTACATGTCAGGCCTTCCTTCTACTAAGCATGGAAACGACTATGTTTTTGTGCTCGTCGACAAATTCTTGAAGATGACCATTATGGCAGCCTGCAAGAGAGTATCACAATAGAAGCCACTGCTAAACTCTTGTATGAACGAGTGTGGGTAAACTTTGAGATCCCATAGTATATCATCTCATATCGGGACAACGGGTTCCTCAATACATTTTGGGCTAGTCTCTAGTCGATGTTGGACACTAAGCTCACTAAGTCCACAAATTTCCATCCCCAAACTGATGTCCAGACAAAGGTCGTCAACAAGATGATCACACGCATTTTGCACATGTACAACTCAAATCATCCACGCACATGGGATGAGATCCTCCCCTATGTCTTGCACAACTACAACTCGGCTCTCCACAACTCGACTGGCCACATCCCTTTTCAGGTGGGCTTGGAATTCCAGTCACTATGTCCAATTGATGTGGCAATACATTTGCAGCGACTCAGGCATATTCGGCTCATGTCGAGTCCGAAGCCGACAAGGCAAATATCTTCATTGAGAACATTCAACATATTCACCAACAGGTTCATGAAATATTGGACAAAGCCAATGCTAAGTACAAGTAGCGACATGATTAGCATCGGGTGCCACACAAGTTCCAGGTGGGTGACAAAGTTTGGCTACATTTGCAGAAGGAGCGCTTCGTTGGGCCACATTGCAATATTCTCCCACTTCAATATGGGCCATACACCATCACCAAGGCTATGGGAGATAATTATTTTGAGCTCAACATTCCCCCATTCCTTGGCCTGCACCAAGTTTTCAATGTGGATCGCCTTCAACCATACTTTCCACCATTACTAGACACATTCGACATCTTAGAACTCACTCCAACAGAGTTAAATCTATACTGCATGAAACAAGCTACAAATGATAAGATCATGGACACACATATCAAGAACAATCACTAGTAGAAGATTCAACTGTATCGAGTTGTCAAAGCCAGCCAACTCTTGTACCAAGGAAAATGGCTAACTAGGGACCAAGTTCAACAAAAGTTTCCTCATCTCATGGAGGAACTCAATGCAATGGAGAACATTACTTCCTAAGGGGGGAGGAATGATCCAGGTGGATATTGGTGGCCACCAATCTATTCCACTTGGAACCCCACCATCGTTTCATTCAGTTTTTTCAGTTTCCTTAATTGTAGCACAATTTACTATTTTTGGCAGTTTTTCGGGTCCTCAACTTCCGCAGCCGTTTTGAGGTCCTAAACGACATTTTTTTGGCAATATTCCTTTGGGAGATTTCTTTGCAATCGCATTTTTGGTTGTATTCCTTGGAGGGATATTTCCAACGAGGTATCATGTGCATCAAATGGAGACAATATGTCGAAGTTACGATGTCGGGAAGTTGGTTGCCCAACTAACCCCAACGTGGCCAATAAACTCTTGGTGTTACATCTCCTCGGGTTAGAGTTTTCTCTTATTGTTCAATAATAAAAGGGCCCTTGAGCCTCAATGTAACTCAATTCAGAGGCATGTAATCACCACATCTCTTCTTAGAGATAAAATACCATTGCTCGAGGAGGTGGCATCTCCATAGTACATCCCTTAAGAGGTAGGTGGTAAGTGATATAGTAATGGAATGGAATTAGGATTAGGGGAATCATGCAGACCACATGTCAAGGTGGTTGGGTAGCTATATTAAGGGAAGTCCAAACCTAGGTATATGAGTATAGGACGGAGAAAATCATGGTACATGAGTTGCCCCGACCTTTGTTTTTCCACCCTTTTTCATATTCCTTTTGCCTTTAACTGATTTTTCTTCATAACTGCTCGGGTCTCCAGGGGATGGAGAGCATGATGTGTAATATATAACAGTGGATACCCCCTTCAGGTGGGGAAGTTCATCACCCACCAAGGGTTGGGACAATCATGTGTTCCTTAATGATGAAGGGGGTTCTTCTAGGGCCAATAGGAACCAGGGTGATGGCTATGAATAAAGGGTAGAGCTCATGTTTGGCTATTTCTCACATGATAAATTTGTATTTCATGACCATATTTTGCATTTTGTGGTACATTTCCTATTGAGAGTGGCCAAATCATGCTTTTTACTTTCCTTTTAGCTGCATCAACCTCTGTGGCATCATTCTAGGTCTGAGCCAAAGTGTGGACATGGGGAGGGGGAGGCTAACCCTATGTGGACCCGGATGGGAAAATAGATGAATGGGGCCCAAATAAGTGGAGAGGGAGTAATGTAGGTGGTATTTGGAAGCAGGACAACACAACCGAAATTGGGATTTTCCATGTAGTTCCAACCCTAAATCTAATGGCTAGTAAAGGAGATCCCATGAGACTAGGATACAAGGGAAACCATGAAATGGGGCAATAGAAACAAAACTACAAATGTAACCCACTCTTTCTGCCGAATCCCCCCACCAATTCATGCCAAAAAGTGCCCATGATAAGTAAGGAAAAATACTAAGTTGTACCAATGAAAATACATACCTTTGGGGTCGTGAGGCCCATCTTCAAACATATATTCATAACAGATGGGAGAGGGACCACATGGATGGCTCTGGTGGTAGAGAAAATAACACATCGAGCTATCTAGGGGTTGCTAGATACTTGCTTAGGTTCATTTGGGAGATTTTTTTTTCTCTAATATACACTACCCATAGGTGGTGGTTAACATCTGGCTCCAATTGGGACATGAGCTCTTGGAAAAGTGCACGAAGCTACTTGAATGGGAGGTCATGAGAACACCAACAATATCTTGGTTACCGTAGACTTGTTACATGCACATATCAAAGACCAAGCAAACAGGAGAACATGTTTTTGTTGTGTCTTTGATCACCCATGCTTAGTATTAGGCCCTAATATCAACAAAAAAGTAAAAATATGAAAATTTAATCTAAATGGAACTAAGCTATCATTAGAAATATCATATGATGTTAGTTCTAATGAGAAAATAGACATGCAATGCATCCAACCTTAACATGCATATAGTAAGGCTATTATTAAGTGTAATCATAAATCCAATGAAACCAACTATCATCATATCGCTATACATATGTCTGTCAGTATGATTAATCATGAAACAAAACCCAAAGCGAACGTGGACATAATCACATGGAGGGTGATGTGGGTGGGAGGTGGGAAAACATGATCTCCATTCAAGGTAAAAGGAAACCTTAGGAGAAGGAGAATAGGTCAATCCAGAAGTGCATGGCTTTCCCTCTAAGTACATGTTGTGCTATACAACAACCCCCATTTGGTAAAATTTTACTTTAGAAAACTATAATATGAAATGGGTCCCTTTTAGATTAAATTGGTATTAACCCATCACTCTTCTAAAGGTCTGGAAACAAACAAAACATTATAAAACCTTTTTGAGTTGATAAATAATCGGTCTTAAAATAAAATGAATAATTCTTTATTATTGCGATAAAGCGATCGCAAGATCACATATCGCAATAACAAAGGATGCATAACCATGACCCATTGATTCTCCCTGAAGCGACAAGCGTGAGTAACCATCGGTTATCGAAAAAGCAAACAATAAAATGCCTCTACCCTTGCTCCGATGCGATATCGCAATCGGAAATCGAGGAATGCGATATGAATATAACGAACTCTCCTCCTTAAAGCTCCCGATGCGAGTCAAGTGATATCGCTATCGGCGATCGGGGATTCCACAAAAACTTAAATAAGATTGCCCAAGGCTTCCTCCGATCGCCGATTGCGATAAAGCCAAACACAACTTTCAAAAAAGATTGATATGACTTCGGTATATTATATTAATTATCATTAAAAGCCTTTTCTCTTCCCGATAGTGATTCGCTTGCATCCAACCGCCAAAAAATCAAATCCACGCTTAAACGATTATTCGGCAAATAAACGATATAATGAGAATTTAAATGATTGACAGGTTTAAACGGCTAATTAATGGAGCAGTTATGCCTAAATCCCTTCAGAGATTGTATCCGCGGGAGCCTTATGATAAATCTTCCATTATTCATTGATTGACACAATTCCTCCATACTTGGTTTTTGCCATCTATTCTCCGCATTACGTTCATTTTTCTCTGGTGCAGAGTTTTTTCCGTAGTAGCGATTTTAGACCAAATGGAGAAGAAATCTAAGAAATCTGGAACGACTTCAGCTTTTGCGGTAATAGGACAACATGCCTCCGATCCGAGACCAAGAAAAAAGGGATTAATCTCAGATACCACATGTCTCGGCCTCGGCAGTACTACTTGGCAGAACATTTACAACCTGGTTGAAGCCGAGGAACCTCAGCAAACATCGGTATGAGCTACAACAGGCTCAAGCCGGAAATCTGATGCTACTCTAAAATATTTGGCTAATTCCTACCTACAAAGGATAGTGGCTCGAGAGCAAATTCTTCCATATACGGATGTGGTGAGATGGGCAATTGAAGAAATTCCAATTAAAAATAGAACATTCTGCATTATTGATGGGAGAGTATTCGGTTCATTTCAGCCCAATGATTTGAGACAAATGTACCATTTGCCCGAACTGGAGAAAAAGTATATTAAAGCCTTCCTGGAGAAGTTTCGAGATGAGAATGAAACTGAGTCGGAGCCTATACGGGAATGGAGACAGAACTCGGCGAAACACAAACATGAGTCTTCGGGTAAGTACTCCGTCGACTCCTTATGCTCTCCTTATTGTTATGCTGGAGTCATGATGTGTCCAATGTGGGGATTGCATGATTCTTCAAAATTTTCCATAGAGATGGTACCTTTGATGGAAGCAAGATGTAATAGTGAAATCATGGATTGGGGGACTATATTATCAGATAAGTTGGCTACAACCATTCTTGAATTCAGAAACAAATCCCGTGTTACTGATAGGTTCATCCCTCCATTTTACTTTAGTGCTTATATTTTGGACACCCTCTGTTTTAATTCTGAGTTTCCTGTGTTAGGGTGGAGATGGACTCCACAGGACCCTACGCCTATTCATATCTACCACCAGAAATTATGGAAAGCTCATTATAAACACCACTTATATCAAGCATGTAATGGATTCATGCTACCTATTTACTATGCAATTTTTGATAGACCTGCCCTTAAGATCTCCTCTCAGGCAGAGATTGACTTGACAGCCTTAGGAACCTGGTTTGGAGAAGAAAAATTCACTTATGTAAGAGTTTTCGGCAGTCAGGCCAGACCTCATATCCTCCCCTTGTATATACCAGACAAACTATTAGCTCGAGAGATAGCATATTAGCTTACAACCGCATCAGCTACAAAGACTCTCAGAAATTCAAAGAAGCAAGTTTGGCCTCCTTTTCCTCTAAGGTGTGGCGTCTATACTCTACATGATTATAAACATGCAGAGAAAGAGGCGGAAAAGATTAACATCCTAAGTCTTGCCACTCTGCCTAATAGACGTTTCGACCCAAATAAAGTCGTCTATAATTTTCTAGACCAGGCCAAACTCACTAAATTTGAACATAAGGAAGATGAGTTTGATGACCTGTTCTCCTCAGCCGAGTGAATATTTCAGGTGCAGCAGCTAGCTAGAATGAGATACCATGATGACGGGTTAGTATAATTTAATAGACTTAGAGAGCAGAGGTTGCAAACTTTGCCTCTAGATTTGTTAGCCACTGCCCCGTTGATACAATTAAGCGAGCCTAAGCAGCAGCTTACCAGCGAACCTCCTACTACATCCAAAATATTTGAAGAAGTCCAAAGAAGAGAGCAGGAGGAACTCTGGATGTTAGAACAGGAAGAGGCAAAGAGGAAAGAACAAGAGGAAACATAGAGGAAAGACAGAGAGGAAGCAGAAAAGAAGGAACATGAGAGAATACGGGAGGAGGAACAGAAAAAGCAGCAGGAGCAGAGTAGCAAGGAGGTGAGTGTCGACACTCAAATTGACCCAAGATTGCTCCAGGAATGGCAACAATTTAATACAATTATAAGCAATCTTGAGAGCTCAATGGATGCCGATACATCCAAAGCGGCCGATACACAGGATACAAAACCAAAGGAGGTTCCAAGCAAAGGAACCAGCAGTCTACCCACGACTACAGTAGTAGAAATAATTCCCAAGGATCCTTCGGATCAAATTATTTTGTAGGTGGAGGACATTCCTCCACTAGATGTTTTCTATAGCCCAAAACACAGGGTTGTAATAAAGCGACAATGGAAAAGGAGAAGGATTGATCAACCTTCTCTGTTCCCTGAACAAACAATAACAGCCAATGTGGTGTGGAAGTAAGAATTCGACCCCTCCGATGACCTGACAAAGTTTTCCCAATATGCTGGTGCCTATTCGGCAGCCACCATGGATAAGGCATCGGAGGTAAGAAATTTGTTGAAAGAAAAGGATCAAGTGATCCCTTCACTACAAGCACAACTATTGGAGGAACAGCAGAAGACAGAACAACTACAACAACAAATGTCCACGCAGCAACAGTTAAATAACCAGCTCAACAAACAGTTGCATGAAGAAAAACAGAGGGCCGATTCGGGAGCGATTCAGAGACAGAAAGAATTCTCGGAGGCATTATCAAAGTTGAAGGTAATGAATGAACAGATGGCAAAGACAAAAGATGAGAAAATTGCTCAATTATCAGCTCAAGTAGAGAAGTTCAAGAGTCTTCCCCAGCCTGCCAAATTCAGAGCAAAGGCAATACAGATTAACAAGGCATTAAAGACACAAATAAGATTGTTGTGTCATGAAATTGCCCAAGTTGAACCTCTGTGCGACATAACAACATCTATAATAGAAAAATCAGTTGATTCCAGGCAGGATTTATAGCAAGCCGATGACACTTTAACATATTTTCTTACTTGGCAGGACTCTAATGAGGGACAGGCGGCAAACTTGCCCAAAATTTTAGAATCCCATAAAGAAATCCTATTCATGGAGTGGCAGTCCCAATTAATGAAAGAAGAGGGAGCGGTTTCTAGATGCAAGTTATCTACGAGCAATTTAATTGAGTTGATCAACAATACTCTCTATTTATCTAACATGATTTCTCAATGTACACCAGGTAAATTATTATCAGCTAAGACATTGGAGCAGTCATGTCACCAAGAGCTAGAAAAGAATGGGAGATTGATCTCAGGAATTAAAATTTTAACTTGGGACACTTATTGGTTGTTCCTAGTAAAACCATATAGCCAGAGGGCCGCCCTCAAATTCCTAATGCATGCAATCGGGTGTATCATTCCCGATATACATGATGCCACCTATGCTGCTCAAATCAATTCTCGTCTCAGCCGCCCTCAAGAAGTGGAACCAATGCTGGAAATATGCCAACTCAGGACAAAAGGCAAATAGCCAGAATGATGAATCATTGCTGCCGATTACCAGATCACTGTGGGAGAGATATTTAAGATCGGATTATACCAATTTAGTAGCATTTTAATTTTGTAGTTTGTTAGCTTAGTTTAG
>APFE030436763.1:66935-77017 GCA_000404065.3 Pinus taeda | reverse complement strand
ATTAGAATTTGAATGCACAAATAATACAGCTGAGTATGAGGCCTTGGTGCAAGGATTATATAAAGCTATTGGCCTGAAAGTTCAATATTTAAAAGTGTTTGGCGATTCAGAGATTGTCATAAAACAAGTTCGAAATACAATCCATTATCTCTCTAATCACCTCAAACACTATCAGTCTTTAGTCCAGGAACTTATATCTCATTTCTTAGCATTCAATATTTCACCTATTCCCAGGTCCCAGAATGCAGCAGCTGACTTGTTGGCCAATGTTGCTTCTAAACTCCTGCCTTCTGGAGATTATAGCCCGGATAGATTTTCAGTAGAGTTGATCTTTAGGACATCAATTCCTGACAATGTCACCAATTGGCGAGTGTTCAACCATGATGAAGGCATCCTACATTTCTTAACTTCCGACAAATCCTACAAAGATCAGATCATTGATGAAAGTGATCATGATCTTCAGATGAAAGAAAAGCATGAGGAAAACTCAATACCAAGACCTGTGGTTAAACTTGAATATCTCTACGACATTAAAGACAGGTTTAAATAGGTAACCAATTCAAAACTCCAAAGATCTACCTTAAGATTTGAATTGATAAATATCGGTATTGAGCAGAACCCTCAAAATATCAATTTAGGATTAGGACTTTCTCAAGAAGAAAGGACAACATTTATTAGATTATTAAGGAAAAATAAACATGTCTTTTTTTGGAAGTATGATGATTTAAAAACATATGATACATCAATCATCCAACATACCATTCCAATGCTTTCTGAACAAAAACCGGTTCAACAAAAATTGAGGCAAATACATCCAAACTTAGAGAGCCAGATAAAATCAGAACTCAATAAACTCTTGAAAGCAAAGATTATTTTTCCTAGTCGGCACTCAAACTGGGTCTCCAATATGGTGCCTGTTAGGAAGAAAAATGGTGACATCAGGATTTGTATAGATTTCAGAAATCTGAACAAGGCAAGTCAAAAATATAATTTCCCACTACCTACCATGGAGCAAATACTCCATTCAGTAGCAGGTTCTGAGCCAATGTCCTTTCTAGACGGTTTTTCAGGATACAACCAAATTCTGGTCCATCCTGATGAGGGACTCAAAACTACTTTCAGAACAAAATGGGGAACTTACGCCTATCAGAAAATGCCTTTTGGACTTATTAACGCAGGGGCCACATTCCAAAGAGAAATGGATATAGCCTTCAAAGGATTGATCAACAAAATAGTAGTCGTCTATTTATATGATATTACTGTATTTTCTAAAAAGAAATCCAACCATTTGCATGATTTGAATCAAATCTTTGAACGCTGTAGAAGGTATGGTATTTCACTTAATCCCAAAAAATCCTTCTTTGCTCTAAATAAAGGAAAGCTCTTGGGCTTTATCATTTCCAAAGATGGTATTTATATTGATCTCGACAGGATTAAAGAAATTTCTGAAGTCCCATTTCCTCATAACAAAAAATCCATGCAATCATTTTTATGTCAGATCAACTTTTTTTTTTTCTCTGTAACATCTAATTCTATTAACTGGAAATCAAAATATTTTTACATAAGTTGGCGGCTACAAGGGCAGAAGCCCGTAAGCCTTCCACATTACAAAACTGCCCCATTACTATAGAAACCGGGGAGAATCGGAGACATATAGCCAATTATGTTGGCTTTACAAGCATACCGAGAGAGACGAACAGGAAGATAAACAGAGAAACATAACTGATAGCCCGGGTCCATGAACCGAGCAGACGCCGCGTCGAGGAGAGACCCAAAACTAGAATTGCTGTTGTCAGGCTGATTCGTGGCCAAAATTCCTGGGCAATGCTCTTGGAGCATCCACCAAAGGACCAAAAAGAACAAACCACATTGCCAATTATTCATTTTTCTCAGCTTCCCCCTGTGTCTCCTCGGCCTCTAGACATGCGTCGTCCTGACTGAGTATCTCTTTATCACCCAACACGTTGCCTTCCGGCACCTTGTCGGTGGTTCCAGCATCGGTCTCTATTTCAAAATGATCACAATAAACCAGGGGAGGGATTATGGATGGCAAATTGACCTGGATAACCGGTTCAGTCTCCCTTTTAACACCCATAGCATTCTTGGCAGAGGAGCGCTCACTACTGTGAGAGGAATTGGGGTCAATGCAAGAGAGAGGGGCAACCTAGTTAACTTCTTCAGACATGATAATGGTAATCTGGGCGGAAATCAGAGGCCTATTCAGGTTACTCTGGAATTTAAAATGTGTGGACTGAAAGGCACTGTTAGGAATCGGTTGGCGAGAAGGATTGCTGGGAGGAGGATCCTCAGGAGAGGAGGAGAGGTTGATGGTTGTGAACACAGGGTTGGGCGGAGGACGAGCAGAGGGACGCTTGCTGCTGCCAGGTCGATCACCCGAACGGGCTCGTTTCCGTGGACGCTTCATGTTACTAACAGTCACCGAAAACCCAAAAGAACAGATCCTAAACCCAGAAGAATGCCTCAGATGAACCGTAGGCTCGAGAGAATAAACAGAGGGGGCACGAGACCGAGAAACAGAACAAATGTAACTGATGTTACAATGAATAAACCACTTACCCCAGGCCACCAAAGGATTTCTGCTGTGCAGCACGCAGGTAGAATGGAGGTGTTGCAAATTCAAACCCAAACAGGCTCGAATTTCACCTCTGAAACCAGACGCATTCTCACCTTCGCATCCTATCTGCAGAACAAACTGAGAACCAGACGCCTGAACCCAAGAAGTGGAGAAAACAACGGGAAGCTCCATGTAAATAACCCACAGCAGGCGGCTTTGGCCTTCGGCCTTCATTAATGGTGCCGGCCTTCTCCGGCCTACGGCCATAAAAACATTCTTCCCACCATCAGACGAGATCTGAGGCTCCACGCTGTGAAGCAGGTGCCAGTACCAGGGAAGATTAATGTGCATGAATGTCATTTATGGCTGGGATGGCACCCGGATCCGGGAAGGTCAGATCAACTTTGTCAAAATATTTGTTCCCGATTTTTCTCATATCATTTTACCATTACAAACCATGATTAAGAAAAATTCAGTGTTTAGATGGGGGTCTGTGGAAATAGAAGCATTTGATTTAATCAAACAATCAATAATAAATGCCCCCGCTTTAAACACTCCTAATTTTTATAATCATTTCACATTGTACACTATCGCGTCTGATTCATCTTATGTAGCGGTACTCACTCAGATTAATGATCACGACTTGGAAGCACCGATTTCATTCTTTAGCTCAAATTTTCAGGGTGCAGAAATAAATTCCTCCGAAGTTGAAAAACAAGCCTTTGCTGTTTATAAAGCCATTAAACACTATAGGCCCTTCCTTCTAAAAGCCCATACAAAAGTAATAGTTCCTTTTTCTGCAATAAGGAAATTACTGATCCAAAGGGAATTAGGTGAAAAAAGGGCAATTGGGTTACAACACTTCAAGAATATGACTTGGAAATCAAGCCAGCAAAGATTGTTAGAGACCAAGGTTTTTGCAGGTTATTAGCAGGAGCATCCAACATTCCGGAATCAGGTGATACAGATCATGTTGAAGAAATCAACCAGATAAGTATTACCAATTCTGAATCTCAATATGCAGATTTAATCTTTTATTTGAAAAATGGACATGCACCTCCTAATCTTTCTTATAAAACAAACGGGCCATTAGATTAAAGGCAAAAAACTTCATTATCATTGGTGATGTGCTTTTTAGGAAAAACTATGATTCAGTTTTATTAAGATGCCCAGAGAAACCTGAAGCACAAAAGGTTTTGCAGGAGCTACACGATGGACCAGCTGGAGGACATTTTGGAGCTGACACAACAACTCACAAAATCATTCATGCTGGATATTACTGGCCCATCTTATTCAGAGATACCCATGAATATGTAAGGAAATGCCGAAGTTGTCAAGTTTCCAATGGAAGACAAAGAAACCAGCTTTCTCTTTGCAACCAATCAACATTGATCAACCTTTTGAACAATGGGGATTAGATATCATTGGGGAAATAACTCCACAATCCTCCAAACAACATAAGTATATCCTTACTGCTACGGATTACTTTACTAAGTGGGTTGAAGCAATTCCGTTAAAGACAACAAACTCTGAAGGAATTATAGAATTTATAGACCAGTTCATCATTACCAGGTTTGGTGTCCAAAATGCTCTTGTTTTTGATAATGCATCTTATTTCTCTGGAAATGCCATGTTTGAGTTTGCTATTAAAAGAGGATTTAAACTGAAATATTCTGCAAATTACTATCCCCAGGGTAATGGTCTGGCAGAGTCTACCAATAAAAATCTACTCAAAATCATTAAGCGAACTATCGAACAAAATCATAAAAACTGGCACAAATATTTAGTATTCGCACTATGGGTTGATAGAATAACATAGAAGGCCTCTATAGGTACTTCTCCATTCAATCTTGTATATGGGAAAGAAGCAGTACTACCGACCAATCTAGCGCTTCCTTCTCTAGCCCTAGTTCAGTTTATTGAAGAAAGCCCCTCTTCTTCTATCCAACTCAGACATGATAAAATTTTAAAATTAGAAGAAGAGAGAGAGAAGGCCAAAATTACTCATGCTAAACATCACCAGATAATCAAGTCATCATTTGATTCAGCTTCGTCTAGTTCTAAATAGTTGCAGGTTGGTGATCTAGTTCTAAAATGGGACAAAGGACATGAGGATACAGGTAAACACACCAAATTCCAAAAGATGTGGCTTGGACCATTTCAGATCAGCGAGAAGATAGGCCATTCGACATTCATATTACAAGATCTATCAGGAAAGAGGGACTCTCTTCCTGTTAATGGCCTCATATTAAAGAAATTATTCAATTGAGGAGGTAACCCCTTCACTTTTAAATTCAGTAGGATTTGCAGTTTTTAAGACCATTAGGAAATAAAGTTGTAAAATAGCTTCTATTGGCCTTTGCTATATTGAAATGTTGCTCGGAAGAAGTGCTTTTAATATTTACTTTTGTAAAATAGAAACCTTAAACAAAAGGGACAATTTCTAGGAAATTAGGTATATTAACATTTTGAAGACCCCATTTTATTTTTGTGAAAATCCTCTCAAGATTTAGAAGTACTGTAAATCATTTTAATGTTTTCAAACTTGCCACAAACGGGTTACCAATATCAAAATAGAGACTGATTCAATCTTAGCATCCTCAACTCTTACCTTGTCATCCATTTTCTCTTAAGGAGAAAATTGTCCATCCCATTCATCCAAGTTTATGATTACTCGGAGTGTAATTCTAAAATATCTGATATAAAGATAAGGGGTCTTATCACAAGCCTGCTTACCATGATCATTGGGAAATAGTCTAACCAACATTACCAACACTGCATACCAAAAGAGGGTAATGGCTTATAAGCATAAGACAATGGGTCTCATCGCGAGCCAGCTTGTTCGATTAGATTACAACCAGTGAATGGCATTGTCAAAATAGCTGGCAACCAAACCAGGACAATGGCTTTTTATCTTACAAAAAATGGAAAAGAAAAGAAATACAAAATATGAAAACATGTTTTGAATTCATTCTTTTTATCATACTCTGAGATGGGAGGGGTCATGGAAATCAAATGGTTAAAAGGTATCCCTGTCGAAACTATGAACATTTGTTGGCAGCAGAGGCTCTACCTGTGAAAAAGGAGTCAATAAAAAAGGCTAAGTTGGAAAGGTGTTTTGTTTTATCATTATCAACCAATAGAGGCCAATTTAAAACTTAGAGTGTATTTAATTTTAACGAGAGAAGGAATTAGAAAAAAACATGCTCTTATTATATTCAGAATGTGTGTATACTTATTTATATTAGAATTTTCCTTTTTTGATAAGATATCTATCTAAAGAAAGTTCAAATATTCCAATACTTTTTCAGAGATAACTGTTTCTTCCAGCGAATCGCCAATTGTTGTGCTATACAACAACCCCCCATTTCATAAAATTTTACTTTAAAAAACTATAATATGAAATGGGTCCCTTTTAGATTAAATTGGTATTAACCCATCACTCTTCTAAAGGTCCGGAAACAAACAAAACATTATAAAACCTTTTTTTGAGTTGATAAATAATCGGTCTTAAAATAAAATGAATAATTCTTTATTATTGCGATAAAGCGATCGCATATCGCAATAACAAAGGATGCATAACCATGACCCATTGATTCTCCCCAATGTGACAAGCGCGAGTAACCATCGGTTATCGGGAAAACAAATAATAAAAGGCCCCTCCCCTTGCTCCAATGCAATATCACAATCGGCAATTGGGGAATGCGATATGAATATAACGAACTCTCCTCCTTAAAGCTCCCGATGCGAGTCAAGCGATATCGCTATTGGCGATCGAGGATTCCACAAAAACTTAAATAAGATTTCCCAAGGCTTCCTCCAATTGCCGATTGCGATAAAGCCAAACGCGACTTTCGAAAAGGATTGACATGAATTCGGTATATTATATTAATTATCATTAAAAGCCTTTTCTCTTCCTGGTAGTGATTCGCTTGCGTCCAACCGCCAAAAAATCAAATCCACACTTAAATGATTATTTGGCAAATAAAGGATACAATGAGCATTTAAATGATTGACAGGTTTAAACGGCTAATTAATGGAGCGGTTATGCCTAAATCCCTTCAGAGATTGTATCCGCGGGAGCCTTATGATAAATCTTCCATTATTCATTGATTGACACTATTCCTCCATACTTGGTTTTCGCCATCTATTCTCCGCATTACGTTCATTTTTCTCTGGTGCAGAGTTTTTCCGTAGTAGCGATTTCAGACCAAATGGGGAAGAAATCTAAGAAATATGGAATGACTTCAGCTTCTGTGGTAACAGGACAACATGCCACCGATCCGGGACCAAGCAAAAAGGGATTAATATCAGATACCACATGTCTCGGCCTCGGCAGTACTACTTGGCAGAACCTTTACAACCTGGTTGAAGCTGAGGAATCTCAGCAAACATCGGTACGAGCTACAACAGGCTCAAGCCGGAAATCTGATGCTACTCTAAAAGATTTCGCTGATTCCTACCTACACAGGATAGCGGCTCGAGAGAAAATTCTTCCATATACGGATGTGGTGAGATGGGAAATTGAAGAAATTCCAATTACAAACAGAACATTCTGCACTATTGATGGGAGAGTATTCGGTTCATTTCAGCCTAATGATTTGAGACAAATGTACCATTTGCCCGAACCAGAGAAGAAATATAATAAAGCATTTCTGGAGAAGTTTCGAGATGAGAATGAAATTGAGTCAGAGCCTATACGGGAATGGAGATAGAACCCAACGAACACAACATGATCTTCGGTAGTCTCCGTCGACTCCTTAGCTCTCCTTATTGTTATGCTGGAGTCATGATGTGTCGAATGTGGGGATTGCATGATTCTTCAAAATTTTCCATAGAGATGGTACCTTCGATGGAAGCAGCATGTAATAGTGAAATCATGGATTGGGGGACTATATTATCGGATAAGTTGCCTACAACTATTCTTGAATTCATAAACAAATCCCGTGTTACTGATAGGTTCATCCCTCCATTTTACTTTAGTGCCTATATTTTGAACACCCTCTGTTTTAATTCCAAGTTTCTTGTGTTAGGGTGGAGATGGACTCCACAGGACTCTTTGCCTATTCATATCTACCACAAGAAATTATGGAAAGCGCATTATAAACATCACTTATATCAAGTCTGCAATGGATTCATGCTACCTATTTACTATGCAATTTTTGATAGACCTGCCCCTAAGATCTCCTCTCAGGCAGAGATTGACTTGACAGCCTTAGGAACTTGGTTTGGAGAAGAAAAATTCACTTATGTAAGAGTTTTCGGCATGTCAGGCCAGGCCTCATTCTCCCTTGTATTACCAGACAAACATTAGCTCGAGAATAGCATATCGCTTCAACCGCATCAGCTACAAGACTTCAGAAATTCAAAGAAGCAAGTTTGGCCTCCTTTTCCTCTAAGGTGTGGCGTCTATACTCTGCATGATTATAAACATGCAGAGAAAGAGGCGAAAAAGATTAACATCCTAAATCTCGCCACTCTGCCTAATAGACGTTTCGATCCGAATAAAGTCGTCTATAATGTTCTAGACCAGGCCAAACTCACTAAATTTGAACATAAGGAAGATGAGTTTGATGACCTGTTCTCCTCAACCGAGTCAATATTTCAGGTGCAACAACTAGCTAGAATGAGATACCATGATGACGGGTTAGTAGAATTTAATAGACTTAGAGAGCAGAGGTTGCAAACTCTGCCTCTAGATTTGTTAGCCACTGCCCCGATGATACAATCAAGCGAGCCTGAGTAGCAGCTTACCAGCAAACCTCCTGCTACATTCGAAATCTTTGAAGAAGTCCAAAGAAGAGAGTAGGAGGAACTCCGGAGGTTAGAACAGGAAGAGGCAAAGAGGAAAGAACAAGAGGAAACACACAGGAAGGACAGAGAGGAAGCAGAAAAGAAAGAACAGGAGAGAATACAGGAGGAGGAATAGAAAAAGCAGCAGGAGCAGAGCAGCAAGGAGGTGAGTGTCGACACTCAAATTGACCCAAGATTTCTCTAGGAATGGCAACAATTTAATTCAATTATAAGCAATCTTGAGAGCTCAATGGATGCCGATACATCCAAAGCAGCTGATACACAGGATACAACATCAAAGGAGGTTCCAAGCAAAGGAAATAGCGGTATACCCCCGACTACAGTAGTAGAAATAATTCCCAAGGATCCTTCGGATCAAATTATTTTACAGGTGGAGGACATTCCTCCACTGGATGTTTTCTATAGCCCAAAACATAGGGCTATAATAAAGCGACATCGGAAAAGGAGAAGGATTGATCAACCTTCTCTGTTCCCTGAACAAACAGTAACAGCCAATGTGGTGTGGAAGGAAGAATTCGAACCCTTCGATGACCTGACAAAGTTATCCCAATATGCTGGTGCCTATTCGGCAGCCACCATGGATAAGCCATCGGAGGTAAGAAATTTGTTGAAAGAAAAGGATCAAGTGATCAGTTCACTACAAGCACAACTATCGGAGGAACAACAGAAGACAGAACAACTACAACAACAACTGTCCGCGCAGCAACAGTTAAATAACTAGCTCAACAAACAGTTGCATGAAGAGAAACAGAGGGCTGATTCGGGAGCGATTCAAAGACAGAAAGAATTATCGGAGGCATTATCAAAGTTGAAGGCAATAAATGAACAGATGGCAAAGACAAAAGATGAGCAAATTTCTCAATTATTAGCTCAAGTAGAGAAGTTCAAGAGTCTTCCCCAGCCTGCCGAGTTCAGAGCAGAGGCAATACAGATTAACAAGGCATTAATAACACAAATAAGATTGTTGTGTCATGAAATTTCCCAAGTTGAACCTCTGTGCGACATAACAACATCTATAATAGACAAATCAGTTGATGCTAGGCAGGATTTAGAGCAAGCTGATGATACTTTAACAGATTTTTTTTACTTGGCAGGACTCTAATGAGGGACAGGCAGCAAACTTGCCCAAAATTTAGAATCCCATAAAGAAATCCCATTCATGGAGTGGCAGTCCTAATTAATGAAAGCAGAGAGAGCGGTTTCTAGATGCAAGTTATCTACGAGCAATTTAATTGACTTGATCAACAATACTCTCTATTTATCTAACATGATTTCTCAATGTACACCAGGGAAATTATTATCAGCCAAGACATTGGAGCAGTCATGTCACCAAGAGCTAGAAAAGAATGGGAGATTGATCTCAGGAATTAAAAGTTTAACTTGGGACACCTATTGGTTGTTCCTAGTAAAACCATACAGCCAGAGATCCGCCCTCAAATGCCTAACGGATGCAATAGGGTGTATCATTCCCGATATACATGATGCCACCTATGCTGCTCAAATCAATTCTCGTCTCAGCTGCCCTCAAGAAGTGGAACCAATGCTGGCAATATGCCAACTCAGGACAAAAGGCAAACAGCCAGAAGAATGAATCATTGCTGCCGACTACCAGATTGCTATGGGGGAGATATTCAAGATCAGATTATACCAATTTAGTAGCATTTTAATTTTGTAGTTTGTTAGCTTAGTTTAG
>APFE030436763.1:21002-55492 GCA_000404065.3 Pinus taeda | reverse complement strand
TATCTTACAAAAAATAGAAAAGAAAAGAAATACAAAATATGAAAACATGTTTTGAATTCATTCTTTTAATCATACTCTGAGATGGGAGGGGTCATGGACAATCAAATGGTTAAAAGGTATCCCTGTCGAAACTATGAACATTTGCTGGCAGCAGAGGCTCTACCTGTGACAAAGGAGTCAATAAAAAAGGCTAAGTTGGAAAGGTGTTTTGTTTTATCATTATCAACCAATAGAGGCCAATTTAAAACTTATAATGTATTTAATTTTAACGAGAGAAGGAATTAGCAAAACACATTCTCTTATTATATTCAGAATGTGTGTATACTTATTTATATTATAATTTTCCTTTTTGATAAGATATCTATCTAAAGAAAGTTCAAATATTCCAATATTTTTTCCGAGATAACTGTTTCTTCCAGCGAATCGCCAATTGTTGTGCTATACAACAACCCCCATTTGGTAAAATTTTACTTTAGAAAACTATAATATGAAATGGGTCCCTTTTAGATTAAATTGGTATTAACCCATCACTCTTCTAAAGGTCTGGAAACAAACAAAACATTATAAAACCTTTTTGAGTTGATAAATAATCGGTCTTAAAATAAAATGAATAATTATTTATTATTGCGATAAATCGATCGCAAGATCACATATCGCAATAACAAAGGATGCATAACCATGACCCATTGATTCTCCCTGATGCGACAAGCGCGAGTAACCATTGGTTATCGGAAAAACAAACAATAAAAGGCCTCTCCCATTGCTCTGATGCGATATCACAATCGGCAATCGAGGAATGCGATATGAATATAACGAACTCTCCTCCTTAAAGCTCCCGATGCGAGTCAAGCGATATCGCTATCGGCGATCCGGGATTCCACAAAAACTTCAATAAGATTGCCCAAGGCTTCCTCCGATCGCCGATTGCGATAAAGCCAAACGTGACTTTCAAAAAAGATTGATATGAATTTGGTATATTATATTAATTATCATTAAAAGCCTTTTCTCTTCCCGATAGTGATTCGCTTGCATCCAATCACCAAAAAATCAAATCCACGCTTAAACGATTATTCAGAAAATAAAGGATATAATGAGCATTTAAATGATTGACAGGTTTAAACGGCCAATTAATGGAGCAGTTATGCCTAAATCCCTTCAGAGATTGTATCCGCGGGAGCCTTATGATAAATCTTCCATTATTCATTGATTGACACAATTCCTCCATTCTTGGTTTTCGCCATCTATTCTCCGCATTACGTTCATTTTTCTCTGGTGCAGAGTTTTTTCCACAGTAGCGATTTCAGACCAAATGGGGAAGAAATCTAAGAATCTGGAATGACTTCAACTTCTGCGGTAATAGGACAACATGCCACCGATCTGGGACCAAGCAAAAAGGGATTAATCTCAGATACCACATGTCTCGGCCTTGGCAGTACTACTTGGTAGAACATTTACAACCTGGTTGAAGCCGAGGAACCTCAGCAAACATCGGTACGAGCTACAACAGGCTCAAGCCGGAAATCTGATGCTACTCTAAAAGATTTGGCTGATTCCTACCTACACAGGATAGCGGCTCGAGAGCAAATTCTTCGATATATGGATGTGGTGAGATGGGCAATTGAAGAAATTCCAATTACAAACAGAACATTCTGCACTATTGATGGGAGAGTATTCGGTTCATTTCAGCCTAATGAGTTGAGACAAATGTACCATTTCCCCGAACCGGAGAAAAAGTATAATAAAGCCTTCCTGGAGAAGTTTCGAGATGAGAATGAAACTGAGTCGGAGCCTATACGGGAATGGAGACAGAACCCGGTGAAACACAAACATGAGTCTTCGGTAAGTACTTCGTCGACTCCTTATGCTCTCCTTATTGTTATGCTGGAGTCATGATGTGTCGAATGTGGGGATTGCATGATTCTTCAAAGTTTTCCATAGAGATGGTATCTTTGATGGAAGCAGCATGTAATAGTGAAATCATGGATTGGGGGACTATATTATCGGATAAGTTGGCTACAGCTATTCTTGAATTCAGAAACAAATCCCGTGTTACTGATAGGTTCATCCCTCCATTTTACTTTAGTGCCTATATTTTGGACACCCTCTATTTTAATTTTGAGTTTCCTGTGTTAGGGTGGAGATGGACTCCACAGGACCCTATGCCTATTCATATCTACCACCAGAAATTATGGAAAGCTCATTATAAACACCACTTATATCAAGCCTGCAATGGATTCATGCTACCTATTTACTATGCAATTTTTGATAGACCTGCCCCTAAGATCTCCTCTCAGGTAGAGATTGACTTGACAGCCTTAGGAACCTGGTTTGGAGAAGAAAAATTCACTTATGTAAGAGTTTTCGGCAATCAGGCCAGGCCCCATATCCTCCCCTTGTATATACCAGACAAACTATTAGCTCGAGAGATAGCATATCAGCTTACAACCGCATCAGCTACAAAGACTCTCAGAAATTCAAAGAAGCAAGTTTGGCCTCCTTTTACTCTAAGGTGTGGCATCTATACTCTGCATGATTATAAACATGCAGAGAAAGAGGCGGAAAAGATTAACATCCTAAGTCTTGCCACTCTGCCTAATAGACGTTTCGATCCAAATAAAGTCATCTATAATTTTCTAGACCAGGCCAAACTCACTAAATTTGAACATAAGGAAGATGAGTTTCATGACCTGTTCTCCTCAGCCGAGTCAATATTTTAGGTGCAGAAGCTAGCTAGAATGAGATACCATGATGAAGGGTTAGTAGAATTTAATAGACTTAGAGAGCAGAGGTTGCAAACTCTGCCTCTAGATTTGTTAGCCACTGCCCCGATGATACAATCAAGCAAGCCTGAGCAGCAGCTTACCAGCGAACCTCCTACTACATCCGAAATCTTTGAAGAAGTCCAAAGAAGAGAGCAGGAGGAACTCCAGAGGTTAGAAGAGGAAGAGGCAAAGAGGAAAGAACAAGAGGAAACACAGAGGAAAGACAGAGAGGAAGCAGAAAAGAAAGAACATGAGATAATACGGGAGGAGGAACAGAAAAAGCAGCAGGAGTAGAGCAGCAAGGAGGTGAGTGTCGACACTCAAATTGACCCAAGATTGCTCCAGGAATGGCAAAAATTTAATACAATTATAAGCAATCTTGAGAGCTCAATGGATGCCGATACATCCAAAGCGACCGATACACAGGATACAACATCAAAGGAGGTTCCAAGCAAAGGAACCAGCAGTCTACCCCCGACTACAGTAGTAGAAATAATTCCCAAGGATCCTTCAGATCAAATTATTTTGTAGGTGGAGGACATTCCTCCAGTGGATGTTTTCTATAGCCCCAAAACATAGGGTTGTAATAAAGCGACAGCGGAAAAGGAGAAGGATTAATCAACCTTCTCTGTTCCCTAAACAAACAGTAACAACCAATGTGGTGTGGAAGGAAGAATTCGACCCCTCCGATGACCTGACAAAGTTATCCCAATATGTTGGTGCCTATTCGGTAGCCACCATGGATAAGGCATCGGAGGTAAGAAATTTATTGAAAGAAAAGGATCAAGTGATCGCTTCACTACAAGCACAGCTATCGTAGGAACAACAAAAGACAGAACAACTACAACAACAACTGTCCACGCAGCAACAATTAAATAACCATCTCAACAAACAGTTGCATGAAGAAAAACAGAGGGCCGATTCGGGAGTGATTCAGAGACAGAAAGAATTATCGGAGGCATTATCAAAGTTGAAGGCAATGAATGAACAGATGGAAAAGACAAAAGATGAGAAAATTTCTCAATTATCAGCTCAAGTAGAGAAGTTCAAGAGTCTTCCCCAGCCTTCCGAATTCAGAGCAGAGGCAATACAGATTAACAAGGCATTAATAACACAAATAAGATTGTTGTGTCATGAAATTGCCCAAGTTGAACCTCTGTGCGACATAGCAACATCTATAATAGACAAATCAGTTGATGTCAGCCAGGATTTAGAGCAAGCCGATGACACTTTAACAGATTTTCTTACTTGGCGGGACTCTAATGAGGGACAGGTGGCAAACTTGCCCAAAATTTTAGAATCCCATAAAGAAATCCTATTCATGGAGTGGCAGTCCCAATTAATGAAAGCAGAGAGAGCAGTTTCTAGATGCAAGTTATTTACGAGCAATTTAATTGAGTTGATCAACAATACTCTCTATTTATCTAACATGATTTCTCAATGTACACCAAGTAAATTATTATCAGCCAAGACATTGGAGCAGTCATGTCACCAAGAGCTAGAAAAGAATGGGAGATTGATCTCAGGAATTAAAAGTTTAACTTGGGACACCTATTGGTTGTTCCTAGTAAAACCATACAGCCAGAGAGCCACCCTTAAATGCCTAACGGATGCAATCGGGTGTATCATTCCCGATATACATGATGCCACCTATGCTACTCAAATCAATTCTCGTCTCAGCCGCCCTCAAGAAGTGAAACCAATGCTGGAAATATGCCAACTCAGGACAAAAGGAAAACAACCAGAATGATGAATCATTGCTTCCGATTACTAGATCACTGTGGGAGAGATATTCAAGATCAGATTATACCAATTTAGTAGCATTTTAATTTTGTAGTTTGTTAGCTTAGTTTAGTATTTAAAGACCTTTTCATGTATTTAGAAAGGGTCGTAATTTTTTGTATATGACTTAAGCTTGAAGTTGCACTATTGTACTTGAGGCATATTCTTTTATGAAAACTGGACCAATCTTTCCAAATTTTGATAACAAAGCTCTTATGTCGATGTGAACTACTGCCTTTATTTAAAAGTATTTCTGAATCGGAAGAAGGAATTCAAATTGCGATTGACGTTGGGAATGATTCGCAGCTCATATGGTACTATTATATATGTATGAGTGCCCATGTTGCATACTTTAGATGGACCCTGCTACATGAAAACTGAGAAATACATGAAAAACGTGATTGCAACATGGGTACTCCTTGGATGAGGAATCAAATTATTCATCCAACGAGTGTTTCCACTTAAAATTTGAGTAAACCCCATAGGGAGACAAGTTAAAAATACGAGTTGAAAAAGTAGCTTTATTATTTTAATATTTTTTAATATTTTTACTTTTTTACTCCAAAAATGGTGAATCATCCCCCATCATTGACATCATCATCCTATTAGTTCTTATAAAGTTTATTTTGGTTGTACATTTTTCTTAGGAGGCCCATTTTAGACCTCAAAAGTCCCCTAATGGTAATATATAGCAGAGGATACCCCCTTGAGTTGGTGTTGTTCATCACCCACTAGGGGCTAGGAAAATCATGAGTTCCTTAATGATGGAGGGGGCTCATTTAGGGCCCATAGGAAATAAGGTGATGGAAATGAATAAGGGGTAGAGCTCATGTTTGGATTTTTCCCACATGCTAAATTTGTATGTCCCATCCATATTTTTCATTTTGTGGTACATTTCATGTTGAGAGTGGCCAAATTATGCTTTTTAATTTCTTTTTAACTGCATCAACCTCTGGGGCATAGTTCTAGGCTTGATTGAAAGTGTGGAAAAGGGGAGGGGGAGGCTAACCCTATGTCGACTCAGTGGACACATGTGGACCCAGATGAGAAAATAAATTAATGGGGTTCAAATAAGTGGAGAGGGAGTAATGTAGGTGGTATCAGGAAGCAGGATCACACAACCAAAATTAAGATTTCCCATTTAGTTCCAACCCTAAAGCTAATGGTCAGTAAATGAGATCCCACAGGGCTAGGATACAAGGGTAACCATGAAATCAACAAATGGAAACAAGAATACAAACCTAAACAACTCTTTCTGATGAACCCCCCCTCCAATTCATGCCCAAAAGTTCCCATGATAAGTAAGGAAATATACTCATCTAGACCAATGAAAAGACATACATTTGGGCTCAAGAGGCCCATATTCAAACATACATTCATAGTAGATGGGAGATGGACCACATGGATGGCTTAGGTGGCAGAGAAAATAACACATCGAGTTATCTGGGGGCTGCAACGGTTGATGGTTATTGACTGAGGACCATCTGGGAGAAAAAATTGCTGCCATCTACACTACCAATAAGTGGTGGCTAATAGGGACCACCAAAGAGGGAAATTCGACCCCCTTGAGAAATTCGCACTAGGAGAAGGAAAGTGAAAAGAAGGGGACTTCAAAATTTTGGATAGAGGGCACCACCAAGGGTTAAAGGACAAGCACTTATAAATAGCACATTGGGGCTCCACTTTTGCTCATTATTTTTTGAAAATGTTACTTTCTCTTGGAGGTTGTTCAACATAAGAGAAGCAGAGTTGTTTATGTCAATAGCTTCAAGTGAAACTCATCCTCATTTTGGAGAACTTTGAGTATCTCCGTAGTGAGCATATGGGGGATGTTATGCATAATTTTCACGATTGTGGACAAAGGTGAATTCCCTAGGTCTAGTGGCCTGATCTAAAACAAACAAAAAAAAAAAGACAAAAAGCATGAAGTTTTCCTTAGAGAAATTAGAGAATGGGAAATAAGCCTACCAGTAATATGTAGCAAGATTTCCTTTCCCCTTTCTTGTAAGCCCCAATTGTAGCTCCAAGTGCTATAATTAGAACCTACACACATGACTAAAACAAGTAAAGAAACCACAATCCACACAACATAATCTAAAGTCTCTATTCAATGAATCAAAATGGAATTGAAATACATGAGTGTAAACATAACACATAAAATACAAGAAAATGATATACTCTTTGTATTAAAAAATATAAGAGAAAGTTTACAACCATGAATGGTATATGTCTCACAAATTTGACTTTTCCTTTTTGGTCACAAAGAACACCTCAAAATCAACCCTAATGCATTAATGTGATGACTCCTTTAGGCTCAATGTAGTAGCATGAGGGTGCAATCAATCTCGAAAATCCAACCCAGACCTTATGGGAGGTAGTAAATTTATAGGAGTGCGGTAGTTTAGGAATTACTATCCATTTACCATTATAGGTTTGAGATCCACTTAATAGGGGAAAATGAGATCAAGGGAAAAGAGGTGAGGTATCCAAGATAGGATCATATGGGATTCAAGTTCTTATCCATTGTAAATAGTTAAAACTACCATGGAGGCTTCTGGAAGAAGAAGCTTCAAATTTTTTTCTTCCCGAATTTCTAGAATCAACGCACCTACAGAAGGGACCAACAAGTGTTGATCAGTGCTGGTTAACATGCATGAAACATTCACTGAATGCAGGTGGCCAAGGAGGTAGAATGCACTAGGGCTAAAAATTGTGTTGTTGAGCTAACTATCCCAGAAACTCAGACTTTCTGGAGACATGATGCTTATGGATTTGTAAAGGTTATGACAAGGTGTTCCAAGATTTTGATTGATTTGATTTGTATGCCTATTGTGCTGATGTGACAAAATGGCCTTTAACATATTCCCCCCTAAGGTATAAAGTCAGAAGCAATGGTTAAGGGCTGAACTGATTTACAGATTGACAAGTCCGGATCAAGAAAAATTGGTCAAGATCATCATCTGTTACAATACATTTCATCATGATATGATTGCCGAGGGAGGCATACCCATACTTAGCTTATAAGCCATATTACATGTACAATGATTAAGAAGTCTCATCCATTGATGACAAAGTTGGACTCTTGCTTTGATAATATTTTGTATGATGATAGACATCATATTCTGTGATCTTGTATGAATCCCAAAACACAACCCATATGGATGAAACTAGATCCTGGGTCTTCTATCTCGTTCACTTGTTCGCTTGATGTACGAGTCTAACAATGTGAATGAATGAGTTGAGGTCAAACATCGTAGACACCATCTTATTACCGACCAATGATGTAAGCCGTTAACAAACACAAGAGAAAACAACGATGGTGTTAATGGTCCTTAAGGTACGATAGTACAATCTATGTGGTGTGAATAAATGAGCTTTATTCAAACACCACACAAAATCTTCTGGTCGAAAGCCAATGATGAAGACCTATCGCCAAAGAGAGGAAACTTGCCATTGATGTATGCAAGATCCAAGGTACCAAAGTGAGATTCTACATCAACTACCTGGATAATGAGATGTTGTTGATAGGAAGCGACCCATCGCAGGAGAGCCTTGATATATAACCCATCAATGATATAAAATAGGTGTTAATATTTGAGATAGAATGATACTGACGTGGAACTATTTTAGGAACGACATCCATGAATGAAGGCTTAAAGGAGCATTGTAGAAGACATGTTGGCTTGAGGGGGCCTGACCCAGGTTCAACATTAATTAGCCAAACAAATCCCTACACTACTGGCCCTTTTGGCATCAGCCCACAGAGCGCAGACTAAAGTCTCACCCAAAGTAGTATGGGGGGATGCTGGAACTAAGTTTCCGCACCCTTGAGATGGTTGTGATGTTGTTGATCTCTTCTATCCCTGCCTTCACGTAGGTGATCTTGCTCTAGGACTTGTCGGACAAACCCTTTGTTCCAACCTCCAATACCTTTGCGAAAGTATACAATTAACCTTCGTGCAACCCTAATCTAGGGCTTAGGTACTTTCGCGTTGCTATGGAAATGAGTCACACATATTCCTTAATTATCCTAAGTGATTCACTTATATCACTAACTGATATTATTTAGCTTCGTGTAAATAGATGTTCTTACTTGCATTCACTTAACCAACACAGTTACATATATTCGCGCATCATATAAGCATTATAAGTGAAATTCTTACTCAATATAAGTAGATGCATAAACATAAAGTAAAGATGCAGAAATTGAGAATACTCCTCTTTATTGATAATTCTGGATAATTGCAGACTTGACCTGCCCTGTGCACTCAGCTGCAGGGGTCTACTCAGCTGCAGACTTCTACTCTAGGCTTCTACGCACTCAGCTGCAGAGCCTCTACCTACGCTACGACCCAAGACTTAGACTTCCTATTCTAGGCTATGACTTTCTTACATGTTTGATTCTCTCTTTTTCATACTACTTAGAGCTTCATTCTATTTATACAATCCCATAGTCCGCAGACCATGCGTAGATCTTTTACAGTTGACATTACATTTCAAAATAATGGCAGACAACCTTATGATTCTTTAACATCTATGTGCTCCACGACCACAAAATGCAGAGTCTTTGCACTTGGATTACTAAATTTAACCAAATTATGGGCTTTAAAACTACCCGTGGGGGATCCCATGCCCAACATGCCCCCAACACAAACATCGTGACTCGCCCTCGAGTCACTTTGTAGGCATGGAGATCTTAGCGCGAAGACCTCCCATCTCTATTTGGATGTTCACAACCTCGGCAACACACTAAGCGATGACTTTCTGGAATTCCTCCATTCTCTGCTCGGTGACTGCCACTAAACTGCCATCTTGAACCTTCTGCTGAGTTGCCTGCAGTGTCATGAGCTTCCCTTAAATGGAGGCTATGATCGTATATGCCTTATCTATCCATGGATGTAGGCCCTCCTTTAAAACTGCTTCTTTGTGCCGAGAACCATCCACCTGTTCCTTAAGTGCCTTTGCCTCTTGCATCCGTGCGAGCCTCTTTGTAAGGGAAACCATCTGCGCAGTCCCTTTGACCTCATCATACCTTTGTTGTAGCTCATGCACCTCTGTCTCCAAGCACTCCACATTTGGGCCCTCTTACAGGGTGGTCAGGACCTAGAATGATTGTTCAAAATGTCTCATGCAGTCTGCTATTGCACTATCGATTGCTGCTATTGCTGTTGCAAAAATAGTGACACGCTATTCCCTAACTTTTGGCAGAGTTGAATACTGAGACCTCAACTGCAACTCTACGATCTGCAGGTTTAGCTCCAGCTAATCTTGGCCCTCTTTGTCCGAGTGTCGCACACCCTATGGATATCTCGTGGACGCTCTCCTCAACTAGTTATTTTGCCTGAATGTCTAACTCCGGGACCATTCAGCAAGCTTCCTCCACCATCTGCATGATTTGCTTGTTCTGCTCCACTGCCTCATTGCACTGCAGGCCCAACTTCTCAATGTTGATGCGTTGCTTCTTCATCACTTGCACAACGTGACTCTCCTAGGCCCTAAGTTCCGCGGTGACTCCATCCTGCAAGAGGTGGAGTGTCTCTCGAGGGAGCGCGACCATATTCAATCCCACCCCTTTCAAGTTGCTGACCATGGGCCTGTCGGTCTCATTTTCTGTAGTAAGTGCCCCATCTAGTATCACTATCATGTTGGTCACCTTTGTGCGGAACATCTCCGCGGCAGCTGAAGTGCCGATCACGAGGCTGGTGGACACTGTGCTAGCCTATGGAGTGCGAGCCTGCAACTCCTGCAGCTCTATCCAGAGAGCTCCTAATACCAATTGTTGTTGCTCTTCAAACTGTTGGAAGGCCTCCATGGTGACATCCTTTACCGTTTCTCCAATGTCGTGCAAATCCCCCTCAGTGCAAATCCCCCTCAGTGAAGGTGATTAGGTCAAAATATGTCTTTGATGCCTTGGTTTTCTTCTGTGACATTGACTTTTCTTGTGGGCACTGATGCTTGAGTTGGGTGGATGTCGTCTACAGGTCCATGCCACCTTGTTCTATTGGCTCCATTGTTTCTACTTCAGTCCCTGATGAAGGTGACTTCTATCCCTCACACTCTTCTCCTCCTTTTTTCTATTGTTCAACCAATTTCGCGGCATCGCGCGCTGCCTAGGCCTTAGCCTCCACTTCCTCTTTTCTATGCTTCTCAGCCAGTTGTACCATTATGAGCTTTGTTTCTTCCTTCTTGTGCTGCGCAGTATACTTTTCTATTTCCACTGGGGAGCTTGTTGCAGCGCGCCACTCCGACGGCCAAGACTTGAGGAATGCGAAGATAACATCGTCAGTTTCTAGATATGGTAAGTTATGCCATGTCTTCGTAGGGTCCTTCTGCGCCGTGATAAAGACATGGTGGCAATCCACTTTGAACTCTGCAAAGCTCTGCAAACTGGCATATATTATGGGCGATAACCGTGACTTGCGATTGATCCCCATCCTGATACTCATCTCCATCAAGATCCAAAAGATCTTACTTTCTTTTATGCACTGAGCATCCTTGGTCGCCCACAACGAAGCATACCTTACTGCCTCTGGAAGTTTTGGCATGACTAAAGGGAATTGAATGTCTTCTGGTAGCTCCCATGCCACTAGTACAATTGAGAGCAAGAGCCACGTGTAGTGGAACTTCTTGCCCTGATCCTGTGCCTCGTGACAGTTCGCAAGGAACTCGTCGCATAGATAATTTACTGAGTTGAACTGGACTCCCTCAGTGCATTGGGCTACTAATGAAATCACATGCATGGGCACCTCATCCGCGCAACACTTTAGCATCACCTTCCCTGCTAATATTTGTGTCTCTACCTTGACTGTAGGGTTTTTAATGCTGGAGATGGCATATCCCCACTTCTTCTTTTCCAACTTGAATTTCACCTTCATAGCTTCTGTGAGGGCCAAATCACCACCTTTTCCTTCTGATATATTGGTTGGATTCTCCCCTGAGTAGGACAGTCATGTGATGTGATGAATCAAGTGCTCTATGATGGGAATGGGATCCTCCAGCCACAAACACTCATCATGCACCAAGCAGAGAAACTGCCTGATGATGAAGATGGTTACGAGGGCACTGTGGTAATGTGGTACCCAAAGAAGGTTGAGTAGCCTGGCTTTCTCTACACCCTTGAGCCATCTCCACAGCTCTAATTTGATCATTCTAGCAGTCGTATCAATCCTTTGGCGCATTAACTGCTCAGTCACTAAATGCAAGAACTTCTCATGATCTGCGAGGTCCCAATATTCAAATTTTAGTACAGGAACCTGCCCTAAGCGCGACCCATAAAAAATAATGTCATCTGGGAGCAACGAAGTTTGTAGGGAGCTCTTGCTCTCGTTATGTTCTTAGGCACCTTAGCTTTTCCCTTGCATGGTGGAGCATATTCTGGTAACCTAGTAATAGGGTTCGCACCCTGGGTTTCAACTTACATTTCCACATCCTCCTCATCCACCAAGATTTCTTTAGATTCTTCCTCATCTACCTCTAGGTTAGTGGCCTTCCCATTCTCTTACAAGGTGAGCTTGGTCCTCTGTGGGTTTCTTGGTGAGATGCACACCGATAGCATAGGTTGCCTCTACTTATCCTTCTTTGGTCTTGGTGTCCTGGGTGATTTAGGGACTTTGACTACTGCTCTGACACTCTCCGGGGCAACTTCTACTACCTCCATTTGCTATGCAGCTTCAACTTCTCCGTCCATGGCTTCTGCGGGTGTCGACATCATTCTATTTAGGAGGTCCTGCGTCTCCTTCGACAATCTCTCAAATGCTGAACTTTCTCTCAAAGCCTAGAAATTCGCACGGTTCATACACACCTGATAGTGCGACAACTGAATTGTCAAAATGCCAAGTGTTTTTGGCTAGACAACCACTTGTAATTTATAGGCAATTTGAATTCAAATCCGACCGTTCCCCCCATATTCGGACCATTGATGCTACATTGGTGATAGATTTTCAAGAATCTAACCCATAAATTTCACCTTAAATGCATATTGCCCTCTCCATTTGGCCTCAATCTGACCATCAAATCATGAACTGTGACTTTAAGGGTCACTTTCAGGTGGACTTGCATTTTATTTCCATGAGTATCACTGATGCCTTCGCGCTGTCGTGGACATTGTGACACTTCCCTCCTTCACGCAACTTGAAATCGTGCAGCTCCCCAATCCAGGCAGTGTAGTTTATAGTTCCACACCTCCTTTTAGCTGCCTGGAGCGTAAAACTGTGTTGTTATCGCATAGTCAGATGGCCGAGCCACTTTTGTATGGCTTCAATCGACTTCCGTCCACCTTTCCAGGGAAGGGATCTCCATTTAACTTAACCAACTGAACCGTGCCACCGTTGGTAATCTCCTTAATAACATCTGGCCCCAGCCAATGCATCTTGAATTTTTTGGGGAATTTATCAAACTTACTGTCAAACAACAACACCAAGTCATTCACCTTAAAGGTGTGCAACTTAATATGTTGGTCCTCACATGCTTTTTCACGTTGCTTTTGGACCTGCTAGTGATATCTAGCCAAAAATCTCTCTTCTTTAAGCTCATTCAACTGCGCGAGCCTCTCTTCCAGGGCTCTGCTCTCTGACATACACGTGAGCCGCTATGCGTATACTAGGCACAATGTACTCCATGGGCATCACCGCTTCAACACTGTATACCAAACTAAAGGGTGTCTGTCCTATTAACTTCTTGCATGTCGTCCGATAAACCCATAGTATTGCAGGTATGTGTAGGTCCCAATCACTTCACTAATCATTGCAAACCTTGGTCAACGCGTTTTCAAGCACTTTTTTGAACGCCTCCACTGTCCCGTTAGCTTGTGGGTGATAAGGAGTACTCTTCTGGTGATATACCTGAAATTCTTCCAAAAAGTGTGTACCCCGATCACTCATCAAAATCTTTAGACATCCAAATCATGTCAATACATGTTCAAATAGGAATTTTGCAGTCGTTGCGCCTGTGCAATCCTTCATAGGTTGCACCTCCTCCCATCATGTTAAATACTCCATCACGATGATGATATACCTCGCCCCTGTCTTCCCTTGTGGCTGAATGGGTCCTACAAAATATATTGCCCACTTCTCAAAAGGTTGCAACGTAATTTGTGGATTCAAAAGGATTTCATCCCTTCGCGATGGCCTGCCTATTTGATGACATACATCACACGCCCTGAAATATGCTTTTGAATCCTGATGAAGGGTTGGCCACCACAACCCTGCGCATAGAATATTCTATGCAGTTGCTCTCACCGCATAATGTCCTTTTACGGCACCCCCATGAGCGTCCACGAGGATGCTGCTTCTCTCAAACTCCGGTACATATCTTTGCAATATCTCATCGGTCCCCATTTTGTATAGATTCCCAACAATGACAGAGAAATCTACCACGCGCACCACTATTACTTCTTTTGTTGGACGGTGTAGCTCTCCGGTGTAGTTTTCATTGTTAGGAAGTGTATTATATCCTCAAAATGTCCATCCGCGATGCGCACAGCATAAAGCTGCGTGTTAAGTAATCCTTCCTCCAAATTAGTGGGTTCCTCCCCTGTCTCAATGCACGACAGGTGGTTAGGTGTAACGAATAAAATATATAAATATAATGTAAAAGATAAATATCATAAATAATAGTTAGTTAAGCTAGTAAATATCATAAATAATAGTTAGTTAAGCTAGTAATTAGGTTGAAGAG
This sequence comes from Pinus taeda, assembly GCA_000404065.3. Taxonomy (NCBI): domain Eukaryota; kingdom Viridiplantae; phylum Streptophyta; class Pinopsida; order Pinales; family Pinaceae; genus Pinus; species Pinus taeda. Next base: position 41,273 of record APFE030436763.1, on the reverse strand, counting down.
ACATGTCTAATAGGACATGACTCTTTATGAAGAGACACTTGCTTGGTGTATAAGCAAGCCTCTCGTTCTCATTTGTAATTCATTCTTATTCTTATTCATTTTATTTAATATAATATTTATATCCTAAATGGATATTTTGACATTCCAAGTCTTTTGGGAGTAATTAATTTATAGAAGGAACTTTGTTCGCTTCATTTGGTATCAGAGCCACGTTGGCTGATCACCAGGCCTTTGGCTATCAACCTATCATCAACCTTGTTGCTGTCGTAATTGAAGTGTTTCGCCACACATTGGGAGATTCTCCATTTTTAGGTCTTGGCCATTTGATACTATTAAAAAAAAATAAAATAATGATAATAAAGAAGAGGTATATAAAAAAAAAAAAAAAAAAAAAAAAAAAAAAAAAAAAAAAAAAAAAGGAAAGGAAATAATATATTCTGAACAAACAAAACAAAAGTGAAAAAAAAAAAAATATATATATATATATATATATATAACAAAAAAAGGTTTTACATTATTGATAAAAGGTGCATAATAAAGATAAGCGGGAACCCTTTTCAAGTATATTTAATATTTTTTTATGTGGAGAAGCCTGTGGTTTTAGAAACTAATGGTAATTGCCCATGGTTTTAGAAACCATTGGTAAGTTTTACATTTTACGTGGAGAACATTAACCAAAGTTTTAGAAACAACCCATGGTAATTGCCCATGGTATTTTAGAAACCAATGGTAATTGCCCGTGGTTTTAGAAATCAGTGGTAAGTTTTACATTTTATGTCGAGAACATTAAACGAGGTTTTAGAAACAACCCATGGTAATTGCCCATGGTATTTTAAAAGTAAAAGATATTTTGATAACATTGGAGAAAAAATGTGTGATCTAAATAATTTTAACGTTCAGATCTAAAGATTGTGACTGTACCAAGAGTCACGTCATGCATAATAAAGATAAGCGGGAACCGTTTTCAAGTATATTTAATATTTTTTATGTGGAGAAGCCCTTGGTTTTAAACACTAATGGTAATTGCCTATGGTTTTAGAAACTAGTGGTGAGTTTTACATTTTACGTGCAGAACATTAACTGAGGTTTTAGAAACAACCCATGGTAATTGCTTTTGAAAGTAAAAGATAATTTGATAACATTGGAGAAAAAAGGTGTAATCTAAATAATTTTAATCGTTCAAATCTAAAGATTATGACGGTACCAAGAGTCACGTCTCATCCAAATATTATTATAATTATAAAAAGGGATACTATATAAGCCTTATACAGTTACATATAAAAGGAAAAACGGGTCTCAAAAAATTATATATAATTTTATATAATTATATTTTATAATATATATAAATTAAAATTATATAATATATATAATTTATAATTATATATATTTAAAAAAATTATTATTATATAAAAATTTATTAAAAGTGTGAACAAAAAAGGAAGAAGAAGAGAATATTTGAAATATATATATATATATATATATATATATATATATGATTTTTATAGAGAGAAGTAGAAATATATTTTATAAATTAAAAGAATATATACAAAAAAAGGAGAAATTATATAAAAAGAGAGTTAAAAAAAAAGGAGAGAGAATATCATCATAAATAAAATTAATAATAATAAAAAAAAGAAAAAAAGAAAAGAAAAGAAAGATAAAAGAAGTCAAGAAAAAGAAAAAATATGGAATCCATGAGTAAGGAACAAAGACAATCAATCACAGGAGATATAAAACAATTAATTACAATATTTGAGCGACTTGAGAAGAGACAGAGAAAGGATTCCTTCTTCGATTCTCTACATCCATCATCACTTCCACAGAATGATGTTATTCAGTGTACCGAGAAAGTGCACCTAAAAGATCAAGAGAATGACAAAATAGCCAAAATTCAACAAAGCAAGGAAGTGTTAAAATGTGAACATCAAAATCTTGTGGATATACATTACAAAGAAATAATGGAAAAGGACGAAGAAATTTCTCGTCTCAAGGACCACGTCGAAAAATTACTGGCACAAGTGAAGAAGACTAAAGTCTCAAAGAAAGAACTCAAGCAGCATTTATCAGAACAAGAAGAGGAAAATTTACGTTTAAAGAACCTTAGTAAAAATTTATTAGAACAAATCAACAATCTAAAAGATGAAAAACTTAAAATTCAAAACACTGAAAATAAGGTTGATGAATCAAAAACCAAAGAAATTTTACGTCTGAGAAATCATAATCAAAGTATGCTCAATCAAACTAAGAAACTTAAGGAGGATAAGAAAGCATTAAAAGATAAGTTGGAACAAGTCACTCAAGAAGAAGTATTGAAATTTCCAGTCACAACAGTTCAAATTGAAAATAAGGGAACGAATACCCGATTCAATGAATGCCACAACTCAGGAAGAAGACAAGCTAGTTGAAGAAAAGACGCGCTTGGATGTTGTAGTTCAAACAATGAACATCCCCAGTGAATGTTTCATAACCAACTCAACAATATCTTTGCCAGAAGAAAATACAAAAAATTGTCACATGTCCAGTAAGGAAAAATCAAACAAAAAAGGTTCCATATCGGAATCTGAATCATGAGAACAGACGAATCATCACGCTACATATTTGAACCAGTCAGAACTGAAACAACAAATTGATGTTCCAGAGAAGAGTAATGTAACCTCAACCCAGTGCTACGAGGACAAGTCGTTACAAAATTCCAGTGATCAAAATGCTATACAAAAGATTAATTTGGGATGGTATGCTCCCTTCTTAGTGCGACAATTTTGTTTATCACTAAGAAGATCATATCAACTTGTATCGACGAGGATAACATTCCGAGACAGAAAGACTTTCGAAATCAAAAAAGAGATGAAGCCTTTTTTATCGACAAGCTTTGAGGACAAAGCTTGTTGAGGAAGGAGGCAATGTAACGAATAAAATATATAAATAATATAAATATAATGTAAAAGATAAATATCATAAATAATAGTTAGTTAAGCTAGTAATTAGGTTGAAGAGACATGTCTAATAGGACATGACTCTTTATGAAGAGACACTTGCTTGGTATATAAGCAAGCCTCTCGTTCTCATTTGTAATTCATTCTTATTCTTATTCATTTTATTTAATATAATATTTATATCCTAAATGGATATTTTGACATTCCAAGTCTTTTGGGAGTAATTAATTTATAGAAGGAACTTTGTTCGCTTCATTAGGTCCCACGTTCAATCATCCAAGCTTCACAACAACTTCAAAATCATACTCTTGGAATAATAAAATCCATCTACAGATTCGCCCTCCCAACATAGGCTTATTGACTAGGTACTTCAGCGTGGAGTGATCCTTGTACATTTTAAAATGGCCTCCTAGTAAGTAGTGTCGGTACTTCTGGAGTGCATACACCATAGCTAGCCCCTCACATTTAGTGGTAGAATAGTTCTTCTCTGCTTTGGATAATCTTCGGCTTGCGAACACGATAGGATGGTCCAAGCCTTCACCTCCATCCCGTTTTAGTACTACCCCCAGCGCTATACATGACGCGTCGACATGTACATGAAACTCTTTCTTCCAGTTCAGGAAGATTAGAATTGGTACGGTAACCATCTTGTCTTTTAGTATATCCAAGCTTTTCTTACAGTCATCGTTCCAGCAGAACGTGACATCCTTCTTCAACAGTTTTTCCATCGGCGCAGTGATCTGGACGTAGGCTTTGATAAAATTTCTTTAATATCCCATATTTCCCAGAGTAGCACGCATCTGTTTCACACTCCTCGATGGTTCCAAGTTTAGTATCACCACAATCTTCACAGGGTCTACCTTCAGCCCTTGTCTGCAAACCACATGCCCCAATAGGTTCCCAAAAGGAATGCAAAATAGACAGTTCTTGAGGTTGAGCATGATTTGGTATCTTTGATAGGTATCCATCATTAAGCGCAAGCTCACTACATGGCGCTTAACCAGCCCAAATGCAGTCCAGTCATCAAAATATACCTCCAGGAACTTATGAATAAATTCTTTGAATGTTGTCAAGCCCATGAGTGAAAAGATTGCAGGCACATTCTTCAATCCAAATCACATTACGGTGTATTGAAAACAACCCCACTCAGTCACGAAGGTTGTCTTGCTCTTATCCTCCGGTGCGATTTTGATTTGGTGGTACCTAGAGAACCCATCAATGAAGGAATATGCTTCCTAGTCACCTAAATTGTCCAACACTTCATCCATGAACAGAGTCGGGAAAGGATCATGCACACACACATCATTCAGTTTTCTGAGATCCATACATATCCTTATCTCATCCTTCTTCTTCTTCACTTGCATCACCATTGGGGTTTTAGATTCTTCCATGGGCTCAATGATGCCTGTCGTTAACATCTTGTATAGCTCTAAGTAGACCTTTTCCTTGTATTTTGGATTGAAGCAGTAAGGCCTCTGCTTAATTGGCTTTGTGTCGGGCTTTAACATGATCTTCATCACTCCCAGATCTTCGATTATTCCTTTCAGATCTGTAAACTTGGTCGAGAATAAGTCTTTGTATTCATGGAGTAATTCAATGACCTTATCCATAGTCGCGTCATCCTAGTAGTCTCCAATCTTCACGAATTTTTTTTTTCCTCCATACCAATATTCACTTGTCTTGTTTTCACTGACGTGGTTATATCAGGGTTCTCAATCTATGGTCCTTAAACTCGCAGTGGCCTTTGGTTTTCAAAAATTTTAATCTTCCATGAATCCTCATCCTCATCTTCAATAGTTACATTATAACATTCGAGCGCGTGACTCAACTGAGTAGCCCACTCATGCTGGACTAGGTCTAAAGGATCATATGGTATCCTAAAAATGGTTGCTTTCACCTCTTGTAGCGCTTCATAAATACTGTCAAACCCATCCTCAAAAATTAATGTCATCATGAATCCTTCGTGTAGGATATCTAAGTCACCCGTCCCATGGCAGAGCTCTGTTTCTATATACCAATTCATTGGGATAACATCCAGGGTATGACAGAAGAAGTGCACCCACTCAGGTTGGGGCTTTTCTCCATAATCCTGCATCCATTTGGCCAGATGCGTGTGTGGATCATTCTTTCCATTGTACTTATCTGTCAGTCACATCATAGGCTTCCCAAATCATGTTCTCATCATCCTCCTACAGTTGTGCCAATCATGAAAGCTTCCTTTGTGCGTACCCCACCATCTCGCGGGCGTAGCACGCAGTGCCTATTCCAAGTCCTGGAAGCACTGATTTTTTGGTACCTCTTTTTCAAATGCATCCAAAAAGATCTCTACCTCATTCAGTCCATCATAAGTAGGCAGATTTTTTACCTCTGACGACACACAATGCAACGACCGGGACATCATGTCGCAATTCAACATAGTTACTTCGTGTAACCGATTCTGCCAGTGTTCTATTTCTTCGTCAGATTCCAAGGTGCAGGAACTCTAGTGATCCCATGTAATCCATCCATCTGCAGTGGGATTCACCCAGCCTTGGTCTCACACTGTTATCTTATATATGTATTCCAGATCATCATCACACTCATAATCGTGGTCTGGTTCCGTATGGAACGATCCTTCAGCATGATCCAAGGGTTTATTACGCACAATGATTTCTTCTCAAAGGTCATATTGCTTCTTCATATTGATTACCTTGTTCATATCAATAGCCCATTCAATTCCCAGGAGCGTAGGGTAGGGATTGATGTCATCCACTATCTCTATTACTTCAAAATCCACTAGCGTGCTTGCTCCCTCAATGTCCACGGTCACCCCCTGCAGCTGCCCCATGGGGATAATTTTTTGTTGATTCACCATCATTAGCTGAATCAAGGACCATTGCAGCATAGGTCCCCCCATTCACTTCCATGTCTGTTTCGGTAGAACATTCGCATCTGACCCTAAATACAGAATGATTTGATCCATTTCATATTCTCTGATCCACTCGGTGAGTCTCATTTCATGCCCCATCCTTGTCTTATGCTTACTGATCTTTCAGACTACGTTCTATTTACCTGGCAGGGTCCCAACACATCTATTGATGAGTTCTTGTAACCCTTTTACAACCTTACTGTCACGTAGTAATTTCATACAGGTTTCAAGGAAAGTTGTGAACATAGAAGGGTCCATTTCTATCTCAGGCTTATCCTTGCTTCCTGAGGTGGAGGCCTCAACAAGGCTCTTCTTAGCTTCCATGAAGGTTTCACGAGCACACTCCAAATCGAATTCAACCTCTTTCATCGGGGCTTTGCGAACCCATGAACTATCTTCTAGCTATTTTCCCTTGTCATCCCCTGTCGTGATCCCACTCCTGAGAACTATATTTATGTTTAGATCTTCCTCGCGCGGCTTAGACCTCATCATCTGAAGGTTCTGAGTCGGTGGAGGTGGTAGTGCCCCTTTGTATCATATCCTAGCTATCAGTGTAGAATAGTCTTATGTTTCATGGTCAAACAATGTGCAATACTTGCATGATGGGTGCGTTGGATTAGTCCAATCATAGGCATAGTGGCTTGGTCCTCCGCAATTGTAGCAAATCAACTATCCACGACCTCTACCAGGTCCTCCTCTGCCTCAGCCTAATTTGCGCCCCTGAAACCCTGTTCCTGCCATCCCTGCATTTTGGTCAAGTGGCCGCATTTCGGCCTAAACACTGTAGGCGGGAGTTTTATCCATCATCAATTCATAGCTCCTGCAAGTACACTCATCATGTCCTACTAACCTACACAAGTTGTAGAACAGTTGTTGCGATGCTTGTACATACTTTTGTAGCAAGTGAAAGTTATGGTGGCATGTTTTCCAGCTATCTGACAAATAACGCACCATAATGCAGGCCTCACGCTAGGTCTTTCTTGAGCTTTTAACCTTAAAGGCATCAGTTCTCCCCCTGCAAGATAATTCATGAAGACTAGGCAATGGTATTTGTCATGACCCTGACTCTTGCATTTCAAGCACCATCCCTCCTCGTGTACCTCTGGTCGAACCGTCCTGTCCTGCTTCAGACTTTGCATCTCTAGGCAGATTCTACAGCTGCGCGTGGATCTGCTAAACTCCTAGATTAGGATCTTGCATCAGAGTCTCATGTAGTCTCATGGAAATCTCCAAGGCCTCGGCCTGAGTTGTTATCTTCTACTGCGACAATGCGCTCCTTAAGTGGGGTAGTAGCGAAGCCATAAACCACTCGCAATGTTTTCCATCTATCAAATTCATATTGCCTTCGTGGATTTGACACTTCAATCTTTGATACAATTCCCAAGGTGTCTCAACTAGTCGCATCATGATTTCTTTGAATCCCAAAATCAACTGCGCCTTAGATTTGGGCTTGCTAAATTCCCTATTTAGTGTTGTCTGGATGTCTACTGCTCCAACATTCAGGTTATCGTTAGAGTACTTAATATAATAGGTTAGCGCGTGATCTTGCAGAGCACTAAATAGTGTCACCTTCTTTATGTGATCATCTATAACACCTTGAGCTTTCCATATAACCCTCACAACGAACTAGAATTGGTCTGGGTCCTCATTTCTGAAGCCTTTGAACAAAAGAAACTTCACTGTAATTGCCATACTGAACTGTGGTGGAGGTGGAGGTGGTATGAGTGAAGTTGGAGGCGATGGCAGTGAAGTCAGAGGTGGTATTCATGGGAATCCTTGTCTTATCAACTAAATAGTGCTTCGCAAAGAAACCTTCGCTATTGCTTCTTCATCCCTTCATGGAGGTGAAATCAAGGGGCTCTACTCTAGACCCTTATTTCCTTTGTTTCTATAACTTTTTCCACTTCGCGTAGTCCTAAACATCAAGGTTGCTACATAACCCGTTTTTCACACAACATCATTTTAATCCAAGTATTCAAAGATTTTACGTACTTACCTCGCCTTCCTTTGAAAAGTATCGCTATGCCTCGCTATAGCTGACTGAGGTGTCAACCGTGAATTCAGTAACAAATCCTCCTATGACACGATCGAGCCAATGATCGACAGTGCACACAATCTTATCCTCCGATGCTTCCAACCTTCGCACTAGCTCTAGGGTCCACACAATAGGACCATTTAGTTTCCACCTCCCTTGGCTATCTACTGGCTTCGCGATCCAATCGTATATCTCAAATGGAAAGGAGGTGAAAATGATTTCATGGATCTCCGTATACATGTGCCTATCTACCCACTGTTCTTTTTTTAGTCACGGATTTCTATTTTCTTGTGTCGTGAACTCGTGGATCCCTCTGTCCAACAACCTTCTATTTATTTCTTAGTTGGATTCCAATGATACGACATCACACATCTCTTATGCCAATTCCGATCCCGGAAATGAAACCATTTGTTGGCTTGAGGGGTCCTGACACATGTTTAGTATTAATTAGCCAAACAAATCCCTACACTACTAGCCCTTTCGGCATAAGCCTGTGGAGCGCGGAATTAAGTCTCACCCGAAGTAGTATGGGGGTATGCTGGAACCAAGTTTCCACACCCTTGAAATGGTTGTGATGCTGTTGATCTCTTCTATCCCTGCCTTCACACAGGTGATCTTTCTCTAGGGCTTGTCAGACAAACCCTCTTTTCTAGCCTTCAATACCTTCGCGAAAGTATATGATCAACCTTCGCGTAGCCCTAATCTGGGGCTTAGGTACTTTCAAACTACTAAGGCAACGAGTCGCGCAAATTCTTTAATTATCCTAAGTGATTCACTTATGTTATTAACTGATATTAGTTAGCTTCGCGTAAATAAATGTTCTTACTTGCGTTCACTTAACCAACACATTTACATATATTCATGCATCATATAAGCATTATAAGTGAAATTCTCACCCAATATAACAAGATACATAAACAGGCAGTAAAGACGTAGAAATTGTAGAATACTTCTCTTTATTGATAATTCTAGATAATTATAGACTCGACCTACCCTACGCACTTAGCTGCAGGGGTCCGTGCACTCAGCTGCGGACTTCTACTCTAGGCCTCTGCGCACTCATCTGCAAAGCCTTTACCTACACTACGACCCAAGACTTGGACTTCTTTCTCTAGGTTGTGACTTTCTTACATGTTCGATTCTCTCTTTTCCAAACTACTTAGTGATTCGCTATATTTATATAATCCCGTGGTCCATGGACCATGGGTAGATCTTTTACATTCGATATTGCATTTCAAAATAAGGGCGGACAACCCCTATGACTCTTTAACATCTATGCGCTCTGTGACCACAAAATGCAAAGCATTTACACTTGGATTACAAAATTTAACCAAAATATGGGCTTTTAGCTCCAAAAATACCCTTGGGGGACCACGTGCCCAACAAGATATCAACTGAAAAAATTCTCTTGAATCACAAAAGCCTCAATTCTACAATTGAAAAAATTCTCTTGAACATATCAGTGACACTTTGTGAAGCTAGCAACATTGGGCCAAAATTGAATGTAAAGGTTTTTGACATGGTATGATGAACCAAAGTGAAAAAAATTTCCCAACCCAACAACCATGCAGATAAAGTGGAAGAGTGTCATGTTCAAGAACGATTCGCTGATATGAATATGTTAAGTACCTTATTTTCCCAATTTCCCCAACCATTTTTGGTTAGCACCTCTTTATTTTTAACAATATTGAGGAGGAAAACATGTGATTTCTTTATAAGTTCATCCTTTGGATGAATCCCCTTGAGTATTTTTAACAAACCCTGAGAAGGAGTGGATGAGTCCATCACTGTTTGATGTTTTTATGAGTCCAAAGAAGGTGAAAGCCAACTTTTTTTCAGTGTTTATAGAGTTTTAAAAAGAGGCGAAAAAGAAAACTCCAAAGTCCCTCTTCACAAAATTATCTTGAGTCCAAAAGGCATAAAACAATACTCAAGATGACCTCTTAGCCATGTTCAACTAAAGTATTCCTTTTTGTAAAGAGTCTATCCCTGTTCACAAAAGGGTTAAACTTATATTGGGAAGACGTCTTTCCATTTACTTTAATGAGTTCAAAAGACAAGTGCTTGAAAATATTTTCATGTTTAGGGAGTCTGAAAAGCGCTGAAAGAGGATTCCAGGGGGTTCCTTTTACATGAGTTTACAGAGCTCAAAAAGTGATAAAAGTATGCTCCACTAGCAAAATGGCATGTTTCAACTAAAAAATGTCATTAAATCCTTTAAACAACTATTAACCTGCTCAAAACACCACCAAAAAATTAAAAATATATGATACATGGTAAACTTGGGTCAAAATTAGGTAAAACTAATAAAATAATAATAAAAATGACCATAAATACAAAAAGTAATTTCATTTTTACCATTTTCAGTTTTACCTCTTGGTGAGTGAGCTCTGAGTGTTCCCCCCCGAAAATCAACAGTTGATTGTGGCCAATTCGATGGACCATTTGGAGTATTGTTAGTCCTAGGTAGGATATCTTAACTTTCTCTTCCTTTCTATGGTTTCCATTTTTTATTTCATGTTAATTTTGTTGTGATTTGAGTGCTTTAGGGACTTAGAATTGTTCCCTAGCTCTAGTGCACCCTTTCAATGTTGAAAGGTGCATTAAGCCAAGAAAATTATAAATGGAAAGAGTGCTTCAACACACCTCCCAAAGAGGGAGTTTGTGCTGCACGGATCTGTCCTCCTTTAGCAGGGGGTGTTGGGTGCAATTCAAAAAAGTTTTTGTGATTTTTACTCAATTTTTCCTCAGATTTTTGCATGAGACTTGTTCTAAATATTTTTCATGTTGCATTACAGGTATCCATTAGAACAAAAATGGATTTGATTGGAAAGAAATAGAACATGAGAGACATGACATGGATGTTGCCAACGATCCAACAACTATTCAAGCTTGAGAAATTGCGGGCTTCTCAAATTCTTTTGGCTTCCTAGCATGAGAGCCCAACTGCAGCTATTGGAATATCTAGTTAGAGCATGGGACATTCAGGCACAATGTTTTAGAATTGGTGCACATACCCTTAACATAGAGGTGGATGATATTTACTTTTTGACAGATTTTTCGAGGAGGGGAGATCCTATCTCATTCTCTGATTCGAGAAGAGGCAGTGAAACCGTCAAAGAATATGTTGCTATACACTATAGGCCTCATTATCTGCCGACAAAAGATGGGAAAATTAAGATAAAGGATTTGGTCTGAATGCCCCTCAGGACAATCCTATTTATTATATCTAGATTGAATGGTAGTTCTACCCAACATTTGGCTAACAAGAGCCAAATGAAATACACATTAGAATGCATAGAACCAACTCTGTTCAATTGGAGTGAGGGGGTGTTAGAAAATATGAAGTAACAACTCACTAAAGCAAAGGATGGGCGGCTAAAAAACTTTGGATATGGTTCCATATTGATATCATTTTCCTTGGATAATATTCCAGTGCTACGTCCTCAACATATCTCTCTCGATATTCTAGATCCCAGGGCTCCTCAAATGAGGTGATGGGTGGATCTCATGTCTCGACATGCAAGTCCATCGTCTATGAGTTTCACTTATGGTTGTGAATGAAGTTCACCATAATTGATGATTACCCATATACCATATCATATTTTCATGGATACCTATAGCTTGTGCTACAAGAAGGCCGACAATGGTGTGACATACGCAAAATAAATACATTTTAATTTTTAATTTTTAATTTTTTTGGGTTTTAAAATTTTCATGTATCCAAGACTAGTGGGCTCATCCTACCTGTAGTGGCGAGGAGAAGCACTACTTACATAGGTGGCTATAGGGGCACAGGAGGTGATGCAAGATCTCAACATAACTAAGACTCTTTTATATTTCAAGTGTCATGTAGAGGGGTTAAAACAAAGCATACCAGCGACTAGGGTCAATCAGATTCCTTCGAGACTACATACACCAATTGAGCACCAAAGGGGATTAGTCAGTGGTTGTGAAAAGTAACCTGCTCGATCATTTGTTATAATGAACATCATTAGGACTAGCATACTAGGAGGCAATAGATCCATATTTTTACTAAATTATTTTTGATATGATAGGCTGTGTGGTCATATGTGTCTAGGACACAAGATTTTGTAAAACCAAACTTTATATACAATTATCTATTTATCGACGTTTCTTATTTTCTCTATTATCTTGTTTAATAAATGTATGATGTGGATTGAATTTTTATTTATATATGTCACAAACGTCTATCTAAAACATTATTTTCCAATGCATCAGTTAATTTGTTTAGACTACTAGGAATGTGTTGATATTGGATATAATCAAAATGTCTTTCCAGAAGGTGAACCCGTAAAAGCATACCAAGCATAGTTGGACTTACTGAATAAACATTAGTTAAATGTAGTACTACAAGTTGTGAGTCATGTCTAACTATTATACGGTGGATGCTGTGAGAAATAGCATTAGAAAATATTTCGATCACTGCTCTATACTCAACGAAGTTATTGGTAGAACGACCGATACAAGTCCCTTGTGAACACATTCACTCTCCACTTGGAGCATAGATAGCCCACTTAGCGTAAGAAATATTATTAGTACTATGGCTAGTGCCATCAACATAACCAACATATGGCTAAAGGGATGCTAACATCTGTAAAATAAATGTAAAACAAGATTAAAAGAGAGGGTAGGAAACTTCGAACACACTGCAAAAACACTCAACATACCTATAGATAGTATGTACACAGTGACTAAGAAAAAATAATTTAAGCGTAGTATTTTTTGAGGTACAACCTATTTCTAGGCTGCGCTAAGGGAATTCCATCAAAATCAATAATATTGTTATCCCCTTTCATGAGAAAACATTTAACTACGTATGGGCCTAGCCACATTGACTCGAACTTCCCAGATCCTAACTTATCGGCTTCTTGATTGTACAGAAGGACTAGTTCACCTTGTCAGAAGGCATGAGGATTAACACTCTTGTCATATTATGCTTTGATACGTCTCTTATGGGCCTCATTGGCCATTGTGACATCGTGTCAGGTTTCATTTAAACATGCTAGATGCAAGAGACACTCTTCTTTTGCGGAAGTGGCTGGGAGAAGATCGACGAAAAGTTTCAATGATGGAATCTCGCATTTGATGGGAAGGATTTCCTGTAGACCATATACCAATTGAAAAGGTGTGAGTCTAGTGGCAGTCTGGGTAGAGGTTTGATATGCCCACAAGGCTACATAAAGTATGAGGTGTCAATCCAATTTATGGATCCCTATCATGCGTTGTAACATAGTTTTCAAAACTTTGTTAATCACTTTGACTTGCCCATTTTTTTGTGGGTAATAGGGAGTTGAGATGTCATGTTGAAAGCCCACCTTGCCAGTAAGCTCAAACATCATGTGATTTTATAAATGTCTCCCCTAGTACGTAACAATGGCTTGTGGTACACCAAACCTAGAAATAACATGATTAAAAATAAAAAGGGCATCTGTTTCACCATTGTTATTATATGTTGGGTAACGGATCCCCCTATAGCATTTTTTTGGGGCTTAAAGCCTGAGTTTTGGTCAATTTAATGTAAAGATTCCACGAAGTACGGGTTTGGAAGTCTAGGATGAGTCATAGGGTTGTCTGCCCTAAAAATTGTAAAATAATGTAAAGTTGAGTCGGCCTACCCATGGTCCACAGACCATGGGATTGTATAAATAGAGTGAGGCTCTAAGTGTAAAGATAGATTAGCTCAGTTGAAAAGAAGAAAGAGATAGATGTGAAGGCATGGTTAGAAGATAGAAGTGGATTTGAAGTGTATTGGGTCATAGTAGTAGGTAGAGGCTATATAGATGAGTGCGCAGAGGCCTAGTAGAGTCCACAGCTGAGTGCGCGGACCCCTGCAGCTGAGTGTGCAGGGCAGAGTCGAGTTTGTAACTAAACTTGAGTATTAATAAATATAAGATTGATTCAAAATATTGTGCATATATTTGTAGATCTGTATTTCTATGTTTTGGTTATCTTTATGCATTTATATTGTTTCTGAGTATGCACGCTTATATAAAAGTTGAATAAGTAATAAGAATATTGGGCCCGCACAAACTAAGTTAAGCACTAATATAATAGCCCAGTAAGGATCGGATCAGAATAATATTATATTCACAAAGGGGTGTATGGGTTGTGAAGGATAGAAAGCTACGCGGAGCATCACAGTGTGCAGGTTAGGGTCGTGAACCTATAGAACCTTCATCAAGACATCCCTAGGGTGTGGAAACCTGGTTCCAACACCCTCCCAAACTACTTCGGGTGAGACCTTAGTCCACGCCTGCGGACTATTGCCGAAAGGGCCAGTAGTATTGGGATTTGCTTGGATAAACTCACTGTTGAACCAGGGTTAGGCCCCACGTAGCCAAAAAATGGTTTCGTTGCCGGGACTGGGATCTACCTAAGGGATGTCTGACATCGTGCCAATGGAACCTAACAAAGAAGGAAATTAAAGAGTTGTTGGACAAGAAGATTCACGAGTTCATGACACAAGAAAACAGAAATCCTCAAGTATCTGAGAAAAGGTGGCTGGATCGCTACGTGTATACAAAAATCCACAAGATTTTCTTTGTGTTCTTTCCTTCTAAACTGTATGAGTGGATTGTGAAGTTAGCCGATAGCCAAGGAAGGTGTAGGCTCAACCAACCAATAGTGTGGACTCCGGAATTAGTGCACAGACTAGAGGCATAAGAAGATAAGATCACGCAAGTTGTGGACCATTGGCTCGACTGGATAATAGGGGGATTCATCACTAAGTTTGCGGTAGACACAACCATGAGCTACAGCGAAGCAGAATGACGTTTTCTCAAGGGACCACAAGTTAAGTATATTAAATATTTGAATACCTAGATTAAGATGTTGTTATGCGAAAAGTGGGTTATGTGAATAAATTAATATTTGGGATGACACGGAATGGAAAGATCTACAAAGGTGGTTGTGAATTAGAAAACAATACCTTAATTCACCTTCGCAAGAGAGTGAGGAATAGCTCGCTCAGGTTTCTCCTAGAAGTGCGGTTAGGTTGATAAGGCAGCGCATTCCATAGTTACCACCTCCACCCATGCCACCACTCACTTCACCTCCTTCACCTCCATCCCCACCCACTCCACGTCCACCACCTCCACAGTTCAGTATGGCAAACGTGATCAAACTGCCAGTATTCAGAGGGGTAGGGAATGGAGATCAAGACCAATTCTGGTTCGTGGTAAAGGTAGTATGGGAAGTACAAGGTGTCACGGGCAACAACATTAAGAAGTCTACATTGGTAAGTGCAATATAGGATCACGCGTTGACATGGTATATCAAGCATTCTAATGACTACCCAAACGCAAGAATAATGACAATCTAGATCGCGCTAAATAGGGAATTCAATCGGCGAAAGTCAAAAACACAATCAATCATCGGGTTTAAAGAGATCGTGATGCTTCCAGGAGAGACCCCCTGGGATTTTGATCAATGACTGAAGAGTACGATTCGTGAGGCCAATATGATGCTAACAGATGCTTGGCATCGCACATAGTTTGTGGCATCCCTGTCACCACACTTGAGGATAACTCTGTCACAATAGAAACTTTCCACCCAGGCTGAAGCGTTGGAAATGGCAATGAGGTTGTATGAGACCCCAATACAAGACCCTGGGTTGGGAGTTCAATAAATCCATGTGCAACTATAGAATCTACGCCTGGAAATGCAGAGTTTGAAGCAGGATAGGGAACCACAGCTAGAGGTGTGTGAGGATTTATGGTGCATAAAATGAAAAGGCTAGGGCCATGATAGGGATCACTGTCCAGTATTCGCGAACTACTTGGTAGGAGGGGGACCCATGCTGTTGAGACCAAAGGCATAGGTAGGGCCGAGTGTGACACTCGCATTATGGTGTGCAATCTATCAGATAGGAGGAAAACACACGATGAACAATTGTCATTTTTTGTAGAAGTATAGACAGACTCCCCAGTAGTTGTTTTGTAATTTCTACAGGTTGGTAGGCCATGATGAGCGCACTTGTCACAACTATGAGCTAATGATGGATCGAACCCCAGCCTATAGGATGCAGATAGAAACGCGAGCCCTCGACCCAGCTATGGGGATGGCACGTGCTGGATTTCAGGGGTGAGGAGGAATGAGACCAGGAAGGGTCCGCGAATAGTTAATTTGTTACAATTGAGGAGGACCAGGGCACTATGCCCACGATTGTACCAACTCGACGAGAATATCCTGTTTGTAATGTGCTCAGTTTGATCATGAAATGATAGATTGTCCTACTCTGATCACACAGATACACAAAAAAGGGGTGCTCCAGCCTCCTCCGACTCAGAATATCCAAATGATGAGGTCTAAACCACGCGAAGAAGACCCAAATGTGAACATGATGCTCAGAAGCGGTGCGACCATGGGGGAAGATAAGGGGAAGCAGCTCGAGGAAGATACCTAGGTTCGCAAGGCTATTGCAAAGGAACCTGAGTTGGACATAGAGCACACGAAGGAGACGTTCATGGAAGCTAAGAAGAGCATCGTGGAGGCCTCCACTTTAAGTAGTAAGGATCAACCAGAGCCACGAATGGATCCTTCAATGCTTACTACCTTTCTGAAGACATGCATGAAATTGCTGCGTGACAACAAGGAAGTTAAGGGACTACATGAGCTGATCATCAGGTGCGTGAGGTCAAGAGAACTGCGCGTAGTTCAGAAATTAGGGAAGCATGCATTGCGCACTGGGGGGGAAATGAGATTGACTACGCAGATTGGTGAGTATGAAATGGATCAGGTAATCCTAGACTTGGGATTAGATGCGAATGTGTTACTGAAGCAAACATGGAAACACATGGGCAGGCCGACGTTACAGTGGTCCCCTATTCAATTACGAATGGTGAACCAACAGAAGATTTTGCCCATGGGGAGGTTGCAGGGGGTAACAGTTGATATTAAAGGCACGAGCACACAGACGGATTTTGAAGTAATAGAGATTGTTGATGACAACAATCCCTATATCGCGTTATTAGGAATATACTGGGCCACTGATATGAACAGAGTCATCAACCTAAAGAAGTGGAAGATGATATTTGAGAAGAAGTCACTACGCGTAGTAGTCCCTCTAGACCCAGCCGAAGGAGCGCGCTACACTAAACCATTGTGCGACAATGATCTTGATTGTATTTACAATATAACTGCGTGAGACTAGGATTGGGTGAATCTGACTGCAGATGGGAGGATCTTGTGGGAGTGTGATAGCTCCTGCACTTCAGATTCAGATGAAGAAGTAGAGCGCTGGCAGAATCGGTTGAATGAAGTAACAACTCTGAATTGCAACATAATGATTAGATCACTGCATTGTGTAACAACAGAGGCCCAAGATCTACCGACATATCATGGATTAACAACGGTGGACGAATTCTTGAGCAAGTTTAAAAGCACAGTACCAGAACAACAGTGGTTCGATGTGTTGAAGTGGGTGCTACATGCAACACCTGCGCATTGGTGGGGAACACATCAAGGAAGTTTTGAGGACTGGTGCGGGTGTAGAAGCATGATGCACCTACGATTTGGGAAACTGTAGCTACGATTACAAGACAAATACGATGGACAAGATGATTTGTGCATGCACCTTGCGAGATGGGCCAAGGCCTATGGAGAAGAACCACAGTCTTAATGGGTACATTTATTCTACCATACCCTAGATGTAATGCCCATGAACTAGTATACTGAGACATAAATTTGACATGGTATGGGCAAATGCAATGTCTTGCATGAAGAATTTTTGTTAACATTCACATTTGAAGACCGATGATCAGATACTGTTGATGATGTGTTGCATGCAGTAAAAGCCACCATCTTCAAAATATGACATGAGCCATTGGAAATGTTGTAGCCAGAATGAGTGGTACAGTTAAGTAGCACGTTGGAGTGTTATAATGTGTAGGTAGAGGAGGATGATGACGACGCTCGAAATATTGATATTCCAGAAACGAAAGGCTATTGCAAGGTTCAAAGGACCATCAATTGAGGGTCCTGACATCATCGCACCACTCAAAACAAATCAGGTAAACATTAGCACAAAAGCAGAGCCGAAGTATGCGACACTCGGAGACTATTGGGACAATGCTACAGTAGATAAGGTCACCGAGTTACTCCGTGAGTATCAAGACTTGTTCCCAACCAAAATCAAAGACTTGAAAGGGATCATTGGTGATTTAGGGGTGATGAAGATCACTCTAAAAACAGACGTGAAGCCAGTTAAGTAGTGGCCTTATTGATTGAACCCAAAGTATAAAGAAAAGGTCCTATGGTAGTACATGAGAAAAAACAGAAAGGTAAAATAAGAATATGCGTGGACCTCAAGTAGCTTAAAGTCACCTGTGTTCATGATCCATTCCTGACACCTTTCACAAATGAAGTATTGGAAAACGTTGGCAGTCAGAAAGCCTACTCATTCACGGACAGCTTCTCAGGCTACCATTAGATCAAGATCTCATCGAAGGATAGGAGCACAACTACCTTCGCAACGGAATGGGGCTGCTTTCAGTATACCGTAATGCCTTTTGGCTTGAAGAATGCGCCTACCATATTCTCGTGCATAGTGGTAGTAGCATTCAAAGAATACATCCACAAGTTTTTGGAAGTTTATCTGGATGATTGGATTGTCTTTAGATTAATTAAACACCATGCTGTGAGCCTACATCTGATGTTGGATACTTTCCACCGGCACTAGATTGTGCTGAACTTTAAAAAGTGCACCTTCCTTGTTCCCTCTGGAAACCTACTAGACCATGTGGTCTGCAAGCAAGGTCTGATGGTGGATCTTGTGAAGATTGATGTTATTCTGAATTTGGAAGCACCGTGTAGTGTCAAACAACTATGCGCTACTTTGTGGCACACGGGTTACTATCGAAAGTTTATCAAGAGCTATGCCCAAATAATAGTGCCAATGGAAAAATTATTGAAGAAGGATGCTACATATTGTTGGAATGATGATTGAATGAAAAGTTTGGATGTTCTCAAGGAGAAGCTGGCATCTGATCCTATCCTGGTTTTCCCGAAATGGGACGTGGAATTTCTCGTACATGTTGAGGCATCGTGTATTGCGCTAGGAGCTGTACTCACGCAGGAAGGCGTGGAAGGCGTGGATCACTCTACCGCATTCACAATTCGATGACTTTCCGAAGCCAAAAATAACTACTCTACTACTGAGTGTGAAGGGTTGGCAATGGTGTATGTGCTCCAGAAATACTGACACTATTTACTTGGTGGACACTTCAAGATGTATACTGACCATTCCACATTGAAATACCTGGTGAACAAGCCTGTGTTGGGGGGTGCATATGTAGATGGCTTCTACTATTTCAAGAATATGATTTTGAAGTCATAGTCAATCTAGGATGCCTAAATGCAGGACCCAATCACTTGTCATGAATAGAGATAGGCGAGGAACCAACACATTTGGAGGAGGGACTACCAGATGCACAACTCTTCAGAGTGTGCATCGCAGACGACCATTTCGAAGATATAATCCATTTTTTAACCATAGGAACTGCGCCGAAGGAATACTCTATCCAACAGAAGAAGGAATAGGTGGTGTGTGCGACAGACTTTTCTGTCATCGCGGGGCACCTCTACAAAATGGGAAACGATGAGATATTGCGAAGATATGTACCTGAATTTGAACGAGGACATATTGTCGTGGAAGCACATGGAGGTGTTGCAGGAGGAAACCATGTCGGATGTGCGGCTACACAAAAGATTCTTCGCGCTGGGTTATGGTGGCTAACCCTGCACCAGGAATCGAAAGAACATTGTAAGGCTTGCGATATCTGTCAAAGGATTGGGAAATCATCAAGTAAGGACAATATGCCACTCAATACACAAACGACATTGCATCCATTTGAAAAATGGGTAATTGACTTTGTGGGACAAATCAAATTATAGGGAAATACGGGTGCACACTACATAATCACTGTGAAGGAGTACTTAACATGGTGGGCGAAAGCACAACTAGTTAAGGACTGCACAACCACTACAACTGTGAAGTTTTTATTCGACAATGTGTTGACACAATTTGGGTGCCCCAAAGTCTTAATGAGTGACTGCAGAACGCACTTCTTGAACGAAACCATCAGTGCACTCACTAAGGAGTTCCAGGTGTATCATCAGCAAAGTACACCGTACCACCCACAAGCTAATAGGACAATAGAAGCATTCAACAAAATACTGGAGACTGCGTTGACCAAAGTATGTAACGAGCAACAGAATTATTGGGACCTATTAGTGTCAGTTTTTCCAGCCTTCCTCCAGTGATCAAATATGCTCTTACAAAGTGGTTTCAGAGTGTTAAGGTCAAATTTTGTCATTTCAAAAAGTTTTCAAGCAAAATTTGGTCACTAGGCATTAGGTCTAGGGTTTGCTTT
>APFE030436759.1:13109-52081 GCA_000404065.3 Pinus taeda | reverse complement strand
CATTTTAAAGGATCGAGAAAATGTATGCCTCTGTCTCCATTCGACGTGGAAAGCATACGCAGTAATCAACCATGTTAGCATATATCAATAAGGGTTAATCCCTGCACCATTTTCCCCTTCCATTTCATTGTGTCTTTTCATGCTTTGTATGTCTAAAACAAGAGATATGGCGCATGTTGCCAACCTTCAACTTTTATATTATTTACTAAAGCTAGCATGAAAGGTATATATATTGTTATTTTCTTATACCATGAACCACTAATAGTTCAGGTCTTTTATTGTACACATGAAGTGAATATTTGTCTTTGCAACATTGCTTCTAGAATGGTTAGTATTTAAAACGTCCAACCTCTAATATATGCACAATTCTGAAGATTAAGCCATGTCCCCTTGTAGATATACAAATATTTAGACTCATTTTTTAGTCAAATTTTGTAGCTCCTTTTGCAATGCCTTGCCAAAAAATTATGACCATGCAATGTTTCCTCCTACTCGTCCTACCTCATCAGCCTTTTTTATTGATTAGAAACCCACTCATCATATAATAAATCATGGATATTCATCTATATATCGAATGTGGCATGAATATATATATGAAGACCATGTTTATTTAAAGCCCCACTAGAATTTATACATGTCCCAATGGTCTTAGGACTATTGAAAGTCCAAGCTTCTTTCATAAATAAGTGGCATTTCATCTCAGTTTATGAATCTTTAGTTAGCTGATGAACTCTATAATTATTTTTTGTATTACTATGATATTCCCACTCAGCTTGATGTTGCTTGTCCCCTACTCCTTTGCAAAAACACAAAAGGGGCTTATTCCATCCAAACATTGTTATTTTAAATCAATTGTAAAATAATCATTTTCCCATAGTTGACATCTTCTACTTCTTAACGTATGATTATGCTTCACTCTCATCTCGAGTCAACTAATGATAATGATGTCATAAAGTTTTGGAAGTCACCACTAACTCATCATCAAGTTGTGAATTACAACCTAACCACCCCACAACTCTATCTAGATAGTATGGCTTCCACCCATGATGTACATTTTATTTTTTTGTGGTCTTTATTCTCACATATGAACCTCCCATTGTTGCACAAAACTGATGTGAATCCAATATATGATGACAAAGGAAACTACTTTTCTCGTGTTTTCTGTATAAATTATTCTAACAATTGATACATAGTTTCGAATAATATAGTAAGCATTTCAAAACAATGGTCTATAGCTTTCATAAGGCCCTTTCATAATATGACACATTGTGTCTCAAAATCAATCAATTCTTCTTGGCATATAAGAGAATCCCCCCATTTTAGTATCACCTTAATTCAAATCTCATAGCATGTATAAAAGGAATCCCTTTTTGAGCTAAAAAAACATCATTGACCTTTCATTGGTCTTCAGATAAAACTTTGTGGCTCTACGATAATATCCTTGTTGTCACATGTGGCATATATTTATCTATTGTCCATGTTTGTTCAAGGTCATATTGTCATATGCATAGCAGAATCATTAATGCATGGTCAAAATAAGATGTATATGTTTAATGAGATATATGTTTCTTGATTCATTACATAAAAGGGGACATGATGACATGTGGAAAACCATTATGAAGTATCTATTCCTAAAGTAGCCTTTGTAAATCAAAATTTCAAAAGCATATTCCATTTTCCTTTTCATGATATGGCACACCTCTATTTATTTCTTTTTTTCCAACATGCATGAGTTTTTTTTACCTTCCCTTCTTTTCATCATTTCCTTGTGAGCGTTTTCTTTATGTATATAGCATCTACAAAAAAAATGATATCTAAAAACTGACATACTTTGCTAGTATATGCATTTACATGGACAGAACCATTTACATGCATATTATTGTGGGATACTCTACATGCATCATGAGATTTCATAGAAGGAGGTGTTATAATAATAATGGGAAATGTTATGTGGAAACAATAATGTAACAAGAGGACTGATCTCTCCATTCACTTGGTTTTGATTTTGAGGAATCAATCAACTTACACAAACTAGACATTTGTATTTGGGAGGTCTGTAACCCCAACCGTCCACACAACCTTCACAAAATATTCCTCTTCTGCATCCAAACACTATAGATTTTCCTCTAAAATAGCCTTTAGCTCCACAATGTAACATCTTACCTTTAATGGATGGGACGCAAATCCAATTGGGCATCCCTCAAGATATGCAATATGGTCCTCCATTTCCCATCACTCATATTCACACTCACCTTCTACACAACATGCGCCTTCTGTAGCTTCATGGGCTATGATATTACCACATAATCAACCTCTACCACTATCACTTGAGTTTGTCATTGATAAGCTTCATGCCCCTCTAGCAATCCTTGCTCACTCTTCATATGGAGCCATGTCATCCCACTCGCATACCTCCACTGCAAAGAAAAGTGAAAAGAGCGAAAATTCTATAAGTAATATATCCCTCGAAATACATTCTTGGGTAAGGGAGAGAACAACAAAGGCAAGGAGATACACAAGGATATTGAGCTCTCATAGTTTACATGGTTTGAAATGCATACAATTTTATTTTTAGCATGTGTTTCATTGTGACAAATTTCTAATTTTGCTCCCAGCATATATATATGATGCACTATCAGCACAATAGTTCCAAAATTTGGCACACTTTAAGCACTACTTCATAGTATAGTTTCAGCATGATGTTTTTTTTTAATGACAACACTATATATTGATATATTTATGGTAGATGACATGCAATTTAATGGAGATATGTGTTGATATATAATGGCTAAGTTGTTATATTTATATGTTGAGATTTATGGTTATTCACATTCATATTTTGATGGTAAATACAAGGGATTTTCAAGGAAACATTATGTATGATGAATATTTTTCATGATGCATACATTTTCTTTTGCAGTTCATAGGATGGGAGGCACAAGGATTATTTTTATAGTAGAGTTGCATATGATCGCTACTTTTATGAGGCACAAAATTATATTATTTGGATGTTTTACTATCACTCACTCACACACACACACACATTGGATTGATGATATACATGGGAGGAACAATATATTCCATATTGTATATTTTATATTATTATTTTTATACTAATTGCATGATATGTCAGGGGTCACAAGTGAATGATTAATTTTATAAAGTATATGAGGGTCCCCCATGTACCAAATTTAATTAAAAATTAAATTAAATTTTAATATTTCCTTTAGAATTCTCATTTACCAATGATAAAAATTGATTAAAAAAAAAAATCTTAGATAGTTAGCCTCCCTAGTTGTTCTGAATGGATACAAAAAGGAAAGGAGCCCATGAAGGAAGAGGAGAATATTTTGTGAGGAGAGGTATGCATAAATTTTAGAGTTGTCATAATTTTCCCTCTGATTCATCATTCAATGAGTTCAAGAAGATGACTTTTTTGATGGCAACAAACCCATTCAAAGGAGAGACAAGGTGGATGGGAGAGTCATCTCATTTTTTGATAAGTTTTATGTATCTTTATTTCCTATAAAAAAAAAAATATTCTAATAGAAGGTCTATGTAATAGCCCTGGTGAAAATTCCATGTAAATAAATTTAATAAAGGAAAAATAATAACCACGATTATGGGACACTTATTCCAAGCTAAATGTTGGGCAAAACATCCTAGTGTGGGCATTCATTTGGTTTATTATGCAAAAGGAAATAACAAAGGATTTGGAAAGTCAAAATGGCTTTGTTGACGATTTATTTATGAAAATAATGGATATTAGGAGAAAAGGAAGGTAAAAGGTTATAGGTTGCATGTGAGGAGGAAAATGAAGGAAATAATGGAAAATGAAAAAAAATAGAGGCCACATTAATAAAATGGCTTATGAGGAATAGTTGGTACCTTTTGTCTATTTAGTTTTGGAGCTCTCTCTCTATTCTCTCTCTATCACACTCTTGGACACTTTGAGTTTTCTTGGAGCACTTCAACATTAGATCAAGAAAGGAAAAGAAGGCAAAGAGGAATAAAATATCAAGCAAGGAAAATCAGGATCAAGTAGCTACAATGGGTTTACTTGTAGGTATCAATTTGCAAGTGTGATTTCCTTGCTAGATTTGGCATGCATGATTATGCATGTGTGTTATTGGTTCTCTTTTTTTCATGGGCATGGGTTTTTCTAGGTGTTACAATGTTCTTCACCCTTGCCATTCCATTTTTGGATAGCCATGGTGAGATGGGGTTCTCATGTTTTGGTTGACCTAGATTTTTAGATGGATTCTAAGCTAAGTGAGATGGATATCTAAATTAAAGAACCCATGGCCTAGTGATCCCTAAATCGGACTGTAGATCATGGTAAATCCACTGGATTAGTGAACCTTGAAACAGACTATGGGTTGTGGTAAAGTCAGGTATTGTGTGCCTCGGTGGCCCTAGGGATCCTCAACTAGTGAATGGAAAAATATATGGTAAATCCCAGATGTGGTTACCCTTGATCAGGCTTAGGAATCCTTTCCAGTGAATTGTAGGATATCAGTAAAGCTTAGAGGGTGGTGTCTCAATTATGGCCTAGTAACCCTTGGATCAGATTGTGGATTGCGGTAAAGCCTAGAGACTAGGAGACATGAAAATTACTCACGGTGTAGGTGGGAAAATCCGGTGGCATCCATGCTTATTTAGGGCCTAGTGATCCAATGAGGATTGTGGTAAAGCTTGATTCTATTGATGAGGGTGAGGTGGTTTAGCCTTGGGAAGACCTGATTGGTTCTTTTGGTTCGAGTCCCACGTTCATGCTTGGAATATGGCATGGGGATGATTGGATGAAGAGATACTTGGCCCTTCCAATCTACGGTCGGGTGGAACTGTGGTAGTCCCATACTGGGTTGGATTTTTCATTCATTAATAAGAGTTTCTTTCCTTGGTATTTTATGAGCAAATGTATTGGATTATATGTGGAATTAATGGTAATTGTATCCTCATTATTTATGTTGTTTATATGTTGGTTATGAATATTTTTTATGACAATGAAAATGTATGGTTCTCATCATGTTTTGATTTGTGAATGAATGAGAAATGAACATATGACCTAAATAGATGATAATGCAACTAATGTGATAAGGCACCAATGCTTCTTAGTGATTCTTAGATAAGTATCAGACCCACATGCTCAGACCTGTTGTTTAAACCTGTAGAAGGCATATTTGTGATATGTTTGACGAAATTCCTGTCATGGATAGTAGGGGTCCAGTCAAGTCCTTGTTTAAGAATTTTCATTGGCATCGTTGTCTCTATGTTTCTTCTCATTTTTTTGAATTCCATGAAGTTTTGGGTAGTGACGGGGTCCTCGCCTTAGAATTTAGCCTTAAATATCACAGTCGTTGGCATAACACTGGCAGAAAAAGGCTACAATCACACTCAAGCAAGCTCATGGAAGTGACTGGGACCCTCAGTCTCTTGGAGGGCTTGGCAAGGGAGCGATTAGGGCTCTAGGTCCTTGAACTACTAAGTTGCCTCAGGGGTTTGTCACTTGGAAAGGTGGCATAGCTCTTGGAGGTTATGTAGGATGTGTGGATGGTCTGATTGGTTATGTTTTGTTGGTTCTACTTCCTTAAGGTGACTTAGGAGGTTGAATCAGATCATAGAAGCCTATCATCACATGTTTACCCCTGTTGGACGATTACTTGGGTAGACATCAGAGGAGGGTGTTATAGAGTGGTATCCGAGCATGGTTCACCCCTTGGACTAGATTGGCACTGCATTAGTCATGAATTCATGTCGGTTTCATATGTGTTCTCATGCTTGTGGTCTATGTGCTTGTTGCATATGTATGATGTTGGTTATGGTTGCAGTGATGTCACCATGTCAAGGTTGATGGTGTTGTTGTGGAATGTGTCGTCGTGAGTGTATGATTGGCTATGTGTTGTTTATGCATGTCAAGTGTTTACGTGTTGTTATGCATACATCGATATGGGTGTAGTTTTCATGCATTAGGTCATGATGTGTGGTTAACATGGTCATGCATTGATGATTGTACTATGGTAGGATGATATATACATGTTGTTATGATTATGTTTATACATGTATTGTGTTAATCTGGTCAATCTTGTAGATGAGATATCCTCCCCGAGTTATACTAAGGTGCGCTATTTGTTTATGATTTAGTTTAGCTGACATAAGATGCTTTGTAGGAAAGAGATCAAGATGACTAGGAGGATGGTAGACTACAAATATTCTCCCTATTATTCAGATGAGAAGCATGGTGTTGGGTACTCCTCTGACTTAGGAGACACATTGAGGAATTTGAAGGAAGAAATAAGGAGTTCCAAAGTAGATAATGACAGAATCATGCAAGCATAGGAGAAACAAGCAGAAGCCAATGCATTAATCCTTTAGAGTTTGTAAGACTTGCAGAGACAGGGACCACTTCGAATCAGCCATGGGAAGAAAGATGAAACTAATGGGGAATATGGAAGTAGGTCTCCTGGTGGGTACAGGTCAGGTAGAGATGACACGATCATAGATGGTAAGTTCTTGGACACTCCGGATAAGAGAGGTGATAGACACAGGTACCATTCTAGTTTTGGTTCTGACAGGAACAATGATCGTCATCATTATCACCCTTACAAGAGGAGTGATAGGGTTACTTACTAGATGAGTTTAAGAAAGTGAAGCCACCGAATTTTAATGGAGAGTTGAAGAAGCCTGAGGATGTAGAGGCTTTGTTACTTGGTATGAATAAGTTTTTTGAACAACATGAGTATACAGAGAATATGAAGGCTAGAATAGTTATCCTCATCCTAAAAGGTAAAGTAGACATCTGGTGGGAAGATGTAAAATGGGTCAAAGACATCAAGATAGAGGAGTTGAGTTGGCATGAATTCAAGGGAATCTTCAGAAATAAGTATTTCTTGAAAGATACTATGACAACAAAGTCAAGGAATTCTATGAACTCAAAATGGGATGGATGACTGATGAGGAGTATACGACCAAGTTCTTGGAGATATTGAGGTATGTACTATATCTTACATATGAAAAGGATAAATTTCAGAGATTTGTCAGTGGATTGTCATTAGAATTTAGAGATCAGAATGAATATGATGAGCTTTGATCACTTGAGGAAGTTATTGGGAAACTAAAAGCATTGTTATGGACAGTCAAAGTGTAAGAAACAATCTCAACAAGGATAGAAAGGGGAAGATAAAAGTAAAGGTAAATGGAAGTCAAAAAGAACAAGGCCTTAGAATGCAGAAGAGAAATAGAATGTTGCACAACATAAGAAGTTCAATGCAGCTAGATAGGGAGATGGGTCACAATAGCATAATAGAGGTGATGGTACAAAGTGGTTGGAGTGTTTTACATGTGGTACGAAGCATCTTAAGATGTATTTTCTATAGAATCAAGGTGGTAGGCCTTAGATCTATAGTGCACAAGAGGCACAGACTATTGGGGATGTTGGGCAAATCATTCCTCGTATCAATGCAACGTTGGTTAATAGGCAGAAAAATCATCAGGCATCTATCATTGAGATGGACGGTAAGCTTTGTGATCAAGTTGTTTCTATTTTGATTGACCCTGGATCTAATTATAGTTATCTTAGTCTTGAATTGGTTGGTAAGTGTGGTTTAAATAAATAAGTGCATGTAGAATCTTGGTTAGTATAGTTGGCTATAGGTACAAAGAAGAGAGTTCATCATTGGGTAAGAGCTTGTGCATTCGAACTAAATGATATGCCTACAACAATGCATCTGAATGGATTACGATTAGGGTCATATAGTATGCTTTTGGGTATGGAGTGCCTATATCTTCATAGGACCAAAGCGGATTGATATGACAAAGACATTGAGCGCTTGGATGACAATGGGGAGTAAAGACTCTTTCAAGGTAAGATGAAAACAACATCAGTTAGGATGGTGACAGCTATGCAGGAAAAACACAGTCTTAGAAAAAGGGTGTGTGTTATTTGCAGTACACATTTCTAGTGATAAAGGTAAGGAGGATAAGGATGTGAAGATATTGAGAAGGTACCCGATATTGCAACAATTTCAGGATGTGTTTCCAGTAGAGATTTTAGATTTGTTGCCTCACAGGGATGAATACTTTTCTATTGAGTTGGTACCAAGAGAAACACCTGCATCAAAGGCATTGTACAGAATGAGCACTCCAAAGCCAGTAGAGTTAAAGTTGCAGTTGAAGGAAATGCTTGACAAGGGATACATTAGGCCAAGTGTATCACCTTGGGGTGCACCAATATTGTTTGTGAAGAAGAAATATGGTACTCTCAGGTTAAGAATTTATTACAGGCAAATGAACAAGGTGACCATCAAGAACATGTACCCATTGCCGAGGATTATGACTTATTTGATCAACTAAAGGGAGAAATGGTGTTCTCAAAGATTGATTTGAGATCTGGATATCATTAGGAACACATCAAGGAAGAGGACATTTACAAGACAAATTTTTGGACCAGGTATGGGCATTATGAGTTTTTTGTAGTTCCATTTGTTTTGACTAATTCCCTAGATACCTTTATGTGCTTCATGAATAGTGTGTTGTGTCCTTATCTGGACAAGTTTGTTATTGTATTCATTGATGACATTTTGATATATTCAAACAATGAGGAATAGCATGTTGAGAATTTACAGTAGTGTTGAGACTGTTGAGAGAGAATTAGTTGTATGCTAAGCTCAGTAAATGCATCTTCTTTCAAACATAGGTACATTACTTACAACAAGTGCTCTCCAAGGAATGCATAGCAGTAGATCCAGAGAAGATAAGAGATATCATGGAGTGCTTAGCTCCTATAAATGTGGATGAGGTAAGATCATTCATGGGGCTGCCAGGAAATTATAGGAGTTTCATCATAGACTTCTCTCGGATTGCATATCCTATTACGTCATTGAAAAGGAAAGGTAATAGATTTGAATGGATAGAGGAATGTGCAACAAGTTTCAAGAAGTTAAAGCAGTTGTTGACAAACGCTCCAGTGTTAAACATTACAAACCCAAACAAAGAGTTTGTAGTGTGTATAGATTCCTGCAAGAGAGGACTTGGTGGTTTCCTCATGTAGGATGCTATGAGTCGTGTAAAATGAATAAGCATGAGCAAGACCATCCAACACATGATATTGAGTTGGCAACGATCATTCATGCGTTAAAGATGTGGAGGCATTATTTTCTTAGCAGGAGGCTTGTATTGATGAGTGATCATAGTGGGTTGAGATAATTGTTTGACTAGTCAAAGTTTAATATCAGGAAAGCTAGATTGTTGGCCACGATTCGTGAGCTTGATTTGAGATCATGTATATCAAGGGTAAAGAGTACACGGTTGCAGATGCTCTTAGTAGGAAAATACATGTAAACCACATTAGATCTATGAGTTCGTATTGCACATACTTACATGATCGAATTTTACAGGCAGGTCAACATGATGACATGTATACAGAGCTTATGCAAAGGTTATAACAGAGTAAATGTACAGGTACATGTAGTTGTACAGATACAGGTATAGGTGCACGGGATTTATACTATCATATCTCAGCAAATGGCTTGATCAGATTTAGGGACAGGATATATGTGCCAGACAACAGTGAGCTCAACAATATTTTCTTGAGGGAGTTTTATGCGAAACCAAATTCAAGTCACTCGGGCTACCAAAAGACATTGACACGAGTAAACAAGTTTTACTATTGGCCGAATCTAAAGAAGGATGTAGAAGAGATTGTGAATAGATGTTTGGATTGTCAGCAAGTATAGGTAGAATGTAAGGATCCAGGTGGACTACTACAACCAATTGTGATTCTAGAATGGAAATGGGAGGTCATTTCCATGAATTTTATCATAGGTTTTTCAAGGACATCTAGACAACATTATTCTATCATGGTGGTGGTGGACATGTTGACTAAGGTAGCACACTTCATTCCAGTGAAGACTAAGTATTTAGCTAGTGATGTGGCACAAGTGTTCATTAGAGATGTCGTCAGATTGCATGGTCTTTCGAACAAGATTGTTTCAGACAGGGATATAAAGTTCACTTCCAAGTTTTGGAAGGAGTTGTTTGCAGGGCTGGGTATAGAGTTGGCCTTCAGCGTAGCTTATCATCCACAGACATATGGACAGATAGAGAGGGTCAAAAAGATATTGGAGGATATGTTGAGGATGTATGTGATGCATCAATAGTGAAAGTGTGAAGAGTATCTTCCACTGGTAGAGTTTTCTTAAAACAATGGGTACCAAGAGTCTTTAAGGATGAGTCCACTTGACGCACTCTATGGGTAGAGTTGCAATACTCCCATCTATTGGAGTGATCCAATGAATAGGGTGTTGATTGGAATGGATATGTTGGAAGAAATGGAACAGGAAATGCAGGTGATAAAAAAGTATCTAAAGGCAGCATAGGACAAACACAAAATCTATGCATATCAAAATAGGTTGTTTAAGGATTTTTAGGTTGGGGAACAAGTGTACTTGTCTATCAAGCCCAAGAAGGGCTCCCTGTGAATTGGGCCATGTGCCAAGATGTCACCTCATTTTTGTGGACCTTTCAATATCCCTGAAAGAATTGGACCAATAGCCTATCGACTTGCATTGCCTCCAACAGTGAAAGTCCGTGATGTTTTCCATGTGGCAGGTGGAGCCAGATGGATAATTCCAGTTGGAACCTTGGTTTATATTGCATAAAATGTTTCTCATGCTCCAAACTGAGAAATAGAGCAAGTTAAAGTGCAGTGGAAGCACTTTGGGCCTGATGAAGCTACATGGGAGATGGAAGATCAGATGCAGGCTATGTATCAGTTTTTATTCATTTGTTTAGCAAATGTCCTTGATATATGTTTTGGGTATATGTGTTAGTGATGTTTTGGTATATGTACATATGTATATGGATGCAAATACCACCATGAGCTATCTTCTAAAGTTCCAATAAGTAGTATGGGTGTCATTTCATTATGGATGTCATGTTGTTATGTTCTCATGTTGGTTTTCTTCTCAGGAGGTTGATCATTGTAAATATAGCAATGAGCTAAGTCATAAAGCTCCATGAGTAGTATGTTTTTCTTTCAGTAGTCTTGTTGGTTATAGGTGTCGTTGAACATCAAGGACGTTGTTCCCCTAAGAGGGAGGGTTCTATAACAACCCGAGTGAAAATTCCATGTAAATGAAGTTAATAAAGACAAAATAATAACCACGGTTATGGGAAAAACATCCTAGTGTGAGTGTTCATTTGGTTTATTATGGCTAAGGAAATTGGAAATTACAAAGTCTTTGGAAAGGTAAAATGGCATTTTTGTCAATTTATTTATGAAAATAATGGAAATTAGGAGAAAAGGAAGGTGAAAGATCACAGGTTGCATGTGAGGAGGAAATGAAGGAGATAATGGAAAATAAAGAAAATAAAGGCCACATTAATAAAAGGCTTTTGAGGATTAGTTGGTACCTTTTGTCAGTTTAGTTTTGAAGCTCTCTCTCTATTTTCTCTCTCTCACACTCTTGGAAACTTAATTTTTTCTTGGAGCAATTCAACATTGGATCAAGAAAGGCAAAGAAGACACAAAGGAAGAAATGATCAAGAAAGGAAGAGTAGGATCAAAAAACTACATTGAGTTTACTTGCAGGTATCAATTTGCATGTGCGATTTCCTTGCTAGATTTGGAATGCATGGTTATGGATGTGTGTTATTGGTTCTCTTTCTGTCATGGGCATGGGTTTTTCTAGGTGTGAGCGTGTTCTTCAACCTTGCCTTTCCATTTCCAAATAGCCATGGTGAGATGGGGTTCTCATGTTTTGGTTGATCTAGATTTCTGGATGGATTCGAAGTTGAGTGAGGTGGATCTCTAAATAATTCCTAGGGCCACTTATAGCAGAATTCTGTTCGGTGAAGCCAAGTGGATTTGGCGTCGGTTTGGTTTTAGGGAGACTGAACTTCTAGTTCTTCTTATGTGCAAATTAGATGTATCCTTATGTATTTTTTAGGCGAGGGGTTGTCTGCAAGTTCTAAAATGGATTTGTGATTCTTTCATGATGATTTTGGGTCGAGGTGACTAGTAACACTGACTTACCTTGCCTTTTTTTGTGTGTGTGGAATGCTAGGTTTCTAGTGGAGGGTGGCTGATTGATAGTGTGCGTCCTTTTAGGGTGTGTGGTGTTAGGTTTGATTAGGTGGTCCTTGTTGTGGATTGGGGTTAGCCTTGGGATATTTGGTTTCAACACGGCCACCAGCATAAAGCAAAGTCCACGATCCTTGCATGCCCCTGGTCAAGCGAAGGCGGAAGCATCCCATCCTGGGGAGGGGTCAATTGTGTCGAATGGAGTCTAGGGTGATGGTGTGAGAGAAGAGGGTGATAGAAACAACCAATATGCCAGAATTGTGCGCAACTTTGTGCATGGGGGTTATCGAGCACGTGGTGGGTGAAGGTCTTCGGTTAGTCATGTGGTTTGTAAGGGTAGTAGGATCCTAGATTAGAGCGGCTATGGAGTAGGAAGCAGGCGTAGGGGAACAGGTCATGACCAAGTCTCGAGCAACGGAGGTAAAGTAACAATATGGGTGGTGTTGGGTCAGTTGGACGCGCATCTCCTAGGCATGATGGGAGAACTACAACGCTCTAGGAATTGGTCCAATTTATCATAAACATGTTGGAATCTCATGATAGGGTTAAGAGGGAGGAACACAAGGAATTTATGGCTAAGCTGGAGCAAATCCATTATTTTTAATGACATGTCTGCAAAATAAGTGTGGTTTCCTGGCATGGGTAGAATCTGTTGACTAAGAATATCGAAAAGATGAAAGCTTGGATTGCTCACTTTGAGAAACATGCCAAATACATGTACCCTCCTCCTCCTCCTCCTCCAGGAATGGGGCTAGATAATCCCACTTCAATCATTTGTGTTGAATGATTATGGTAACCATTATCTTTCTAGTTCTTTTTGTTTTCTAGTATGTAAGGCCTATAAGGTTGTGGATCTCTTCGTTGGACATTTTTCTTTTTGTATGTAGCATGGTAATAAAATTGGCCAACAAACCTAGTTGGGGTAAAACCACATGCATTTTGACATATTCTTATATGTTTTTTGAGTAATGAAAAAACTTTGACTTACCAAATATATATATATATATATATATTATATATATATATATATATATATATATATATATATATATATATATATATAATATATATATATATATATATATATATATATATATAATATATTAATTATTTTTTTTTAAATGGAAATATCTAGTTTAAATGAAATTGATTTATTTAGTTCATGTGATAATTTTTCCATCACTTGAATGTTAACATTGCTAATAATTTTTTCCTGATCGGGGTGTGAGCATGATTGAGTAGGCTCTGCCCTTGCCAGCCAATTGACTTAATGATGTTGACATGGTACTCCGCCACCATCCACATGCATGAGGCACATGGAGCGGTGGCTTCTCGCATGCCTCTTATTAATTTTATTAGTGAAGGTGGAAACAACAACTTTGAAAAGAATGTTATCGGTTTTGATTCTGATAATTTTGGTCATTGTTCTATGTTATGCAACCAGCTCATAAAATAGAATAAAAGATAAATCAACTACTTCAAAATCAACCTCTTCAAGGGGGAAACCTCATTTACATTACACAAATGAATAATTCTTGGATGATACAAATGATAAAACCTCCTTTCTATATATAGGAGTCTAAGGGGTCACAATATAATGAAAGTTGGCATAACAATAATAAATAAGGGCACACCAATAACAATAATGGGTTTCTATGGGGCACACTAATAACAATATGGGGACAATAGGGGCACAATAATAATAATAAGGGATATAATGAAAATAGTAATGGGCGAATCACTAGTATTATAGGGACCTAACATGCCCCTCTCCCTCAAAATATTTTTGTGCTTGAGTAGTTTTGGATGCTTCTATATAAAATTCTCATCCTCCCACGTGGAATCTTCAACAAGTAAGTTCTTCCACTTGATGAGATACTTTGAAATTCATCGATTTTGTTTCTATCAAGTTCTTATTTTTGTGACTGCTTCAGGTTCCAATATGATTTTTCCTTCCTTTTCAAGTTTTGGAAATATTATTTGAATTGGGATCTTGTCACCTATAACCTTCTTCGCACATGAAAAATGGAAAACTGGGTGCACTCGTGAAGCTGTAACAAGCTCCAATTTGTATGCCATAGTACCAATCTTTTGCAACACCTTGTACGGACCATAATATTTTGGTGATTATTTATTATCCTTCTTAGCTTGCTTGAGATACATTTGTTTATATGGTTGTAGCCATAGAAATACCTAGTCACCTACATCAAAAATTCTTTCACTGCGATGTTGATCTACCTATTGTTTCATTCTATTTTGCGCCAAAGTGAGGTTATCCTTTAAGAGTTGGAGAACTTTTTGTTGATGCTCAATGTGATCTTCCACTGATTGAACCTTAGAATTTCCTCTTAAATATGATGTGATGGACAATGGATGATATCCATAAAGTACCATCAATGGGGTCATTTTTTTTGCAGTATGGAAGGAAGTGTTATACCAACATTCAGCTAGAGGCAACCATTTGACCCATTGTGTCTATTTATCAAATACAAAGCAACAAAGGTATCCTTTCAAACATTTTTTTACTATCTCAACTTTCCCATCATATTGAGGATGATAAGATGAGTTATGAGCTAACTGAGTACCCAGACAAGAAAATAATTATGTCCAAAAATTTCTAGTGAAAATAGGATCTCTATCTCTTACAATAATCTTTGGGTTTCCATGTAGCTTTTGAATTGTTTCCATAAATTCAGTAGAAACTGTACTAGCTTTAAATGGATGAGATAATGCACAAAAGTATGCATACTTGGTAAGTCTATCAAAGATCACCATGATGACACTCTTTCCTTCAGATTTGGGTAAACCTGTGATAAAATCCATTGAAACCTCCTCCCAACGTTGACTCGGAATGGATAAAGGTTGTAATAGACCCTGCGTCTTAATTGTTTCAAACTTATTTTGTTGGCAAACCAAAACATTCTGCCACAAACTTTGGAATATCAGATTTAAGGCCATCCCAAAAAAAATCCTTCTTAACCCTGTGGTAAGCTTTTAAAAATCCTGAGTGCCCTCCTAAAGGAGAGGTGTGCAATTCCATAAGAATATTTTCTTTAAGTTGGGAATTCTTACAGAGGTATAAGTGATCTTTGTACCATAACGAATGATTTTTCTAGCTAAATGTATCAGATGTACTAGGATCTTATTGTAACTTCTTAATGAGTTCCCACACTTCTTTGTCATTCTTCCATTCACCGCTTGCTTTGTTTATCCAATCTGGTTGGATAATAGAAATGGTGCAAAGAAATTCTTCCACGTCCTCATTCTTTACAACAACATTTTTCTTCCCTTTTTTGTAGATGAATTCAAAGTCATAATCCTACATCTTTGTGACCCATTTTTGCTACTCTTTTGAAGATAATATTTGTTCTAAGAAGTATTTAAGACTATCATGATCCGTGTTTATCTTGAAGTGTCTTCCCATTAGGTAGGGTTGCCATTTCCTAAGTGCATGTAGTATTGCCAACATTTCCTTCTAATAAATAACTTTTTGTAAATACTTTCCTTTGATTGAACAACTTTCAAAAGAAATGTGTCTTTCTTATAACACTAATTCCATTTTCTAAGGCATCACATTCCACAATAAAGGTTTTTGTGAAGTCCGGGGTAGCTAAGACCAGTGCTTGGCACATTACCTCTTTAAGATGTTCAAAGGCCTTCGTTGCTTCTGGAGTCTACGAAAATAAATCTTTATTCAATAATGTTGTTAAAGGTGCTTCAATTCTCCCATAATTCTTAACAAACTTGTGACAATACCTTGTCAACCCGAGAAATCCTCGCATATTGTTTATGGATGTGGGGATTTTCAATTCCTTAATGGATTTAATTTTGCTAGGGTCTACCTTAACACCTTCATGGGATATAATATGACCCAGATATTCCACCTCTTGTACTCCAAAGAAACATTTGGATCTTTTTACATATAATTGTTTCTCCTCCAATAATTTGAGCACCCTGTCAACATGTTGAACATGAACCTTCTAAGACTTGTTGTAGGTTGGTATATCATCAAAAAATACTAACACAAATTTTCTAAGGAACGGTTTGAAAATGGAATTCATCAAACCTTGAAATGTAGAAGGTGCATTGGTAAGGCCAAAAGGCATGACCAAAAATTCATAATGACCCTCATCAGTTCTAAAAAAAAATTTAGAATATCTTCAGTTTTCATTCTGATTTGATGATACCCTGAACGAAGATCCAACTTGGTGAAGTAAATTGATCCATGCAATTCATCCAATAATTCATCAATGACACGAATGGAAAATTTATCTTTAATAGTGAGCTTGTTGAGCTCCCTATAATTCGGACACATGCTCCATGATCCATCCTTCTTGTGCACCAATACTACTGGAGAAGAAAGAAGTTTGACTAGGTTGAATTATACCAACCTCTAGCATTTCTGAAACCATACGTCAATTTCACTCTTTTGGGAATAGGGATATCTGTAAGGCCTGGTGTTTGGAGGAACACTTCCTGGAATCAAATGAATAGCATGATCATGGTCACAAATAGGTGGGAGGCCTTTGGGAATCTCAAATACCTTGGAATGATTGTCCAAGAGTTTTTGGAGATATGGAGAAATAGATGATTTCAATGTGGGAACCTGTTGTAGTGGCTACAAATACCCTCTAAAATTTTTCCTTAGCTTCGTTTTGAATCCTCCCTACTGATCATCCTCAGTAGCATGTCTTGCATTGTCAAGCACATCAACTTCAGTTGGTTCATAAAGTCTTTTTAGCTTGTGCATGCAAGTTTGTTCTACCCCCTTGACAGGATGCTTTCCGGACTTAGTGTCAATTTTTGTTTGAAAAACTTCCTCTGGGAATTGTGCAATTCTGGATGAGAACCAACCTTCCCTCTAGAAATTATGCAAACCTAGCTGCGCTCCAGAATTACACAATTCTTCTTGACAGTCTTCCTCTCAAAAATTGTGCAATTCATTGCAAGACAGTTGCTCATCCCAGAAATTGCACAATTCTGGGTAGAAGTCACCTGTTGCTCCTAGAAGTTGTGTAATCCCTCTGGGACAACCAACCCAACAGCTAGAAAAAGTTGTGCAAATCCAACCAGGTAGCCTGTTGGGCTCAGAAATTGCGCAATATAGTCAGACATGCTTCCTTGAGAAAATTGCGCAATCTGACCCATGACAACTGCTCAGCCCAAAAATTGCACAATCCTGGGAGAAAATCACACATTTGTCATAGAAATTGTGCAATCCCTTTGGGACAACAATCTCTGCTCAGGCCAGAAATTGCGCATATTTTCATCCTAGGCTCGCAGACCAATGCACGTGCCTTTAGGTTGACTGGTTCCCTCCAGGACCAAGAAAAACTAGTTTTGCATGCATGGAGTGATTTTCCCAATGTAGCATGCAAAGGAATCCCTTGATTTAGGGATATATTTTTAGCAGCTGGAGGTTACATGCAAGGATCATTTCAGAAACCTCCTGCCAAGTGTCACTTTTCCTAGATTTGTGGCATGCTTGTCACAACCTCGATTTTATCAAAACTCATTTTTCGGACACTGCAAATCTCATTCCTCGCATCGATCTTATAGCTATTACATCCCACATCACATCTAGGAGTCGTTGACACTTTCAACTCTGTTGTTTTAGGGTAAGCCCACTTCGCATGTCTTGCGCTGCGTTTCTGTCGCTTTTTGTGTTTCGGCTTGTGTGACTATTGTATGCTTGTTGTGATTTACGTGCATGCTATCTTGTACAATTGTTGTTTTAGTTTTCATTTGCATCTCACTGTTTTCACATGCATGCCATTGTTTTTGCACCGACAATCGTCGCCGCGGTGACCAACTTCACTCGCATGCATTTTGTCCTATTTTCTAAATTCTGCACTCACTTTTTGCATGAATGATCATTCACTCTTATTTTCACTCAACCTCACCATGCATTCAAACTTCTCATGTTTTCAGTTGCCTGTCAGTGAATCTGGGTTGTCTCAACCCAAACCTTGCCTTGTCAGGCTAGCACTATGCATTTGCAGAAGGGAAGGCTCTGCCTTCCCTCCATAAATTGCACAATTCTGATCTAGCACTGACCTCCAGGCTTGCATTGCAAAATTATTGGCGGCAGTGCCTTGCTGGCCCCAGAAATTGTGTAATGGAGTTTGCTAGTTGCAAGTCACTACTAACTGAAATTGTGCATTGCACAGTTTTAGTCCTCAACAGGCTAGCCTGGATTATACATTGCATAGTTCCAGCAGTCAATCAGCCTCCCAGCAGCCAAGACTATGTCTCCCATAGTCTCAACAGTCAGTCTCATGATCGCCCGGTGAAAATTGCGCAGTCTTCACGGACAGTCACACAGGTATGTTGCATGTCAGTCCTCCAGTTTGTTTTGGTTTCCGAATGATAGATTTCTTGCCATGAGTGTTTCTATGTCTCTATGTATCACAGGTGTCATCCGCCTCCCATCAACATAAGTACAATGGCCTTCAGGGGAGCAAAGTCAAACAACACCATTGAGAGCGCAATTGGGGATGCAGTCGATCAAGTGTCTATGAACTTTCCTATCCACGAAGACATAAATTTATTCATAGACAAGGATATCGAGATGAATGGAAATGACATCACAAAAAGAAACACCATAAATAGTTGTATATTGCAGCACATCTACATGTGACAAATGCAAGAGGAAGGTTGTCAACACCATAGAGGCGAAGCAAAGTTGCAAGTTCAAAGCAGGTCCACTCGTGACGAAATCAACTTTGTAGATTAAGGCTATGAGGTGACGGGGTGATAATATGATCATGCGAGGGCAGAGAAAAGAACAAAGAAGAGTTGTAAGTGATGAAGCAGTAACTCAAGGAAGAACATGAGTTGTACATATGAGAGAATGAGTTACAGCAAGAACAAGTATAACAGGTGAGGCAACATGTACAGATGAATGAAACTGCACCCATATAAGTTATAGATCCATTCTAACAGCTAGCACGAAGTAGATATGGTCAGTAGTGTTGGAAATTGCATGCAAGGGAATTAAAAATCATGCATGTCATTGTGTGCATGCATGCGATTGCACCCATTTGGTACACTCACTGAGACAAAGACAAGAACTAAATCCAATTGGGGCTAAACATGTAGTTTGACAGTTGATGCGCATGACCACCAGTACACACTTGAAGATCATCACAGACACTATGCATCGGTGTGTTGTCGATTTAGTCGCACCCAAGACAACCATGCGCATGCTATCAAATGAGTTGGAAAGAGGAGTCGTATCAGTGCACCCGGATGCAATAGAGGCAAGAGTTTTCTTTCAGCAGGATGTCACCATTGAGCGCACGAACATCACCATGGACCACCAAGATTGGCATTAGTCTACCATCATCAACCACCATGAGGATGTCGAAGACTTGGTCATCCCACATATGTATAAATCTTAGTGATTTCTTGCATGGTTTTCTCAAGCCTATGTTCTCCCACATGGGAACATGTGCATTGTAATGTAACGACATGTAAAGTGAAAGTCCAAGTGTCGATAGTTGGATGTAACATTCATGTAGTAGGTGAAGAGTCAAGAGGGTAGATGAAGAGTCACAAAGGGGAATGTCAAGGGTAACCCTACGCTTTGCTATAAATTGAACATCATAACTCATTGTAAAGGCTTTTGGTCGACCAAGC
The DNA here is from genome assembly GCA_000404065.3 of Pinus taeda. Classification (NCBI taxonomy): domain Eukaryota; kingdom Viridiplantae; phylum Streptophyta; class Pinopsida; order Pinales; family Pinaceae; genus Pinus; species Pinus taeda. The sequence goes on along the minus strand of APFE030436759.1, from coordinate 32,358 downwards.
TTCTGATAGGAGTATCTTATAGAGAGCTTGGACAATATTGTAATGAGCCTTGGCTTCTCCACTATGTAGAGCTAGTATATCTCTTTGGAGGAGTAGGCGGCAGTGACTGTAACATTCTGTTGTAGGAACTAGTGGTTGGTCATGGTTATATTGTATGACTGGAACTTGTACTTATTAATATAATAGATCCAACACGTTTCATGCATATGTCGTATTGTATTTCAGCTATCTTGCTTACTCTAAATGATATATGTAGCTATTTTCTGTATATGTACGTATGAATCTTACTGAAATGTGTTTTTGGTTTAACCATCACTTTGGATTGCTAGCTCACTTGCCTTCTAGTTTTTTATGCATCTTAGCTCCTGTGTTCCCTTCTTAACTCCGTGCTTTCACAGGTTTCCAAGGGGTGCACTCACCCCACCCTCCGTGTGTTAGAACCGCTCATGCACCTTCTTTGAATTGCTACATATGTCACACCCTTTTACCAACAAGGACATCTTACTTGCCTCTATGTAAAACTGTAGTCAAGGTGATATTGTATAACCCACTACTGGGACTCCTACACCAAATAGTTTGAGGTCTAGTTGGGACTTCTTACTAGGGAGATCCCCTAACATGTTGGCGGGTCCAACACTATCAACATTTCTAGTGCTAGAAGGAGGGCCAGATGACAAGTTGTGTCCTCTCATCCTACTTTCAACCTTTGCACATCTATCATGGATTCGGTAACACTCACCCCTCGATGTTTTTTGCATGCCAAACCTCTCAACATCATGAGGGAGTTTTTTGATCTCTTGTCTGAATTCACGTATGATGGTGAAGGCAAATGGCCTAGCCGGAGTACTTAGAAGACTTCTATGCATTCCTTGAGAATGTAGATGAGTTCTATGTAGAAGAGGTCAGTATTTTGCTTGCATACACACTTCTCGAATCCCCACTACGGTGGTGGTGTAGTTTTCCACCCGATAGCATGCACTCACTTGAGCAGTTCTATGATCTCATTGAATCTACTTTCCATAATTTTGATCCAAAACCTCTTGACAAAAAACTGTTAGAGAAAAGGAAGGCCCCTCAAGATTCGCCTCATGATTTTTGGTAGTGCTTCCATGTTTTGTAGTTTCAAGCTTTGAAAATCCAAATGAAATTCCAGTATCTCATTGACAGATACAAATATTGTCTTATCAAATCTGTCAATCCCAAGAATAAGTTAAAGCTTAAACCCCGGTCAATATACTTTGGTGATGGAGCTATGCAATCATGGACGGACATGGTCATTGTCACAAGTGTCTATATTCCATTCCCTCATCAAACAACTCCACCATCGTAGAGTGATGTGGGACAACATGCACATGCATCTATTGAACCGTCGCGTCCTCCCAACATCGCTCCTTCCAATGTTCGCACAAACTTGATTTTGTGTCCCACCATTGTCACATGTATTTTGTACCTCAACCCCCATCTTCAAACTGGGATGATCCTTCGGATGACACTGTCTTTTTTTCTTCCATTCCGAACTCTACACTTGTTGTGAATGAGGATTAAGCCATCGATGGAGTTGGTGTTGCACAACAACATGTGTTGTCATTCATGAAGAGTATGACTGGGATCTTGAACATCCATCGGTAGTAGAGGACCCTCCTTGTCTCTCTATTCCTCCTCCATTTTTTCCTGACTGATCCAAAATGGATCCTAAAAACCCTCTAAGTTTTCAATACTTAAAAACTATCGCAAAGGATAAACCTTCAAGAATGGCGGACTACACTATCGGGCAAGAAAAACACGCATAAATATTGAAAATAGAGCCTATCAGAGGCCAAAACAACAACGCACAAGAGCTGTCTGATATGGTTGATCAACAGTCCAGATATGGTCAGCATACTGCGATTGACAGTAGCAGACGGGGTTAATCGGGCACGACCCTATGGAAATCACGATAGTGGTCAGCGCATTTTAATGAGGACCATTCATTAAGCACGTAGATCAATGACCCAAATTACATCACAATATCGCATTGTTAAAACACAAGGGAAGAAAATCGGGGGCCCGAGAACCATGCGATATGCGATTATGATATATCACATCGCAATGTCGCATCACAACGATACAAAGGACTGGACCCGATGGGTTTTATGAATGAAAATATATATTTTTTCAGTTCCGGTAAAAAGGGTTTTCTATGTATTTTCACATTTTCATTAAATAAACGAAATACAAAGGAAATGTGCCTGGAGTGATAAAACAAACACAAAAGGATTATACATGCAGTTTTATCTTATTTGAGTTCTGTAATGAGTGGGATTTTTGGTGGGCCTCAGGCGGTAAGTGGTATTGGACGGGCTCTACTCGATCCCATCAGTTGGCTGACACGTGGCTTGAGAAAACTACCTTTTCGGGCAAGTAACGTCCGTATGCATAAGCCGCTCGAAATGAATATCAACCATTGGATCAAAGATACACAGATCAATGGTGGGCATGCGATAACGACCCAAAGGTGGACTCGTTAGGATTATAAGGTGAAATTAATGTTATTTGAAGTCCGATAAGAGGCGTTTATGCGGTTTTTTAGCATTTTCTATGTATTTCTCTATGTAGACAGAGAAACGATATTTTTTGGTTTTCAATGCACTGATGGTCCCTTCCATTACAAAACAGGTGGCCGCCATCCCTGAAGATGTTTAACAATCATTTTTTAATTCTTAGAGGGTATTTGAGCGGACAGAGGCCGGGAGCCAGAGAGCCCGAAAGGGAAAACGAGTAAACAAGTGCTGATTGGGTTAAAATCCATTGAATGACAGAAATAGGAGAAGGCAGTGCTGAGACAGAGACCGAGAGGGAGAGTCTATGTACTTAAAAAGACTTAGGGGATCCAAGTAAAGCCATGTTGTTTTATTCCTATTGTGTTGAGACCCAATTTGACCTCACATTTGTAAAAACTCTGCTTTTGAAGACATAATAGAGAGGTCACCACTGAAAGTTGGACTAGGAGACGTAGCCCAAGAGTTTTGGGTGAACTCCTTGATTATTTTTTGTGTTATGCGTGTATCTGTTATGTTTTTCTAACTTCTTCATTGTCTATATTATTCACAATCTTTTCGATCCTTTGCACTAAGTAATATAGGAAAATCCTACACATGAGTTTGTAATACCTTAATATTAGTCTAAGATCTCATTTTTAGATCAAGTGGTATCAAAGATTTTGGTTTTTTGGTTTTGCTAAGGTTAGACAAGCTTGTGATGGATTTGAATGTTAACTAGGTAAAAGCTTAGACTAGGAGAAGTAAAACTTTTTGAGGCTAATCCAGAGATTGGAAGAGTCTATCCTCGGAGGAGGATGGTAAAAGAAATTCCATTGGAATCAAAATCTCAGTTCATGGACAGTTTTATGGCCATGCGAGCCATGGTGAAAGAGATGTATCGAGAATTTAAGAAGGGTCAAGGTGAAAGCACTTCAACACCCAAACAAGGCAAAGGAGCAGAGGAACCTCTTCTAGTTGCCCATCTAGAAGGAAAAGGGAAAGGGGAAGACCCTCCTCCATCATCTCCTCCACCATCACCTCCATCTAGCCTAGAAAAGAAAAAGAAGAAAACTTCTTTGATTAAATTAGATGTAAAGTTTGATTTTCCAATTTACGATGGATAATTAAATGGAGAAAAACTAGATAACTGGATTAGACAGATTGATGTATATTGCAAGGTGTAGAACATTGATTCAAAAAGGAGAAAAATTCAACTAGCTAGCCTTCGCCTTGGAGGAACTACACTAGTGTGGTGGGAAGGCGAGACACAAGCTGATTTAAAGAGACATGGTAAAATTATTTCTACCTGGAATGAATTTGTTTTTGCCATTAAAAAATAGTTCTATACTCTAGCTTATATGCAGCAAGCAATGATGAGTTGGAAAACTCTTCGCCAATTAAAGGGCCAAAGTGTACAAAGTTATACCCAGGAATTTAGAAAAAGAGCTTTAAATTTAGGCATATATCTAGACTCACCTAAAACTTTGCTAAAGTATATAGGTGGTCTACATAGCTATTTGAAGCATACCATTCTCGTGTTTAATCCCACTAGCCTAGATGATGTATCAGTTCAGGCTACACATCTAGAAGCTAGAGGCAAGAATGTGAACCAAGAGATTGGGGGATCATTGAAACCCTTTGTAAGCAAGAACAAGGAAAAGAAGAAGCTGAAATGGAAGGAGAGGAAGACAAACACTATACAGAAAGACAAATTTTCATGCACTCATTGCAACAAGGATGGACACGATGATGAACATTGCTGCTCTTTGCATCTGGAGCTAAATTCTAAGAAGTTTGGTGCTAAGAAGAAGAATATTGTTGATGCTATTCAGAAAGACTTGGGGTCAGACTCAGGTGATGAAACAATAGGCATAACCATAGGTATAAAAGGTAAAAATTCTGAAGCATCTACAAGTAATTTTGCACAATCTATTGATAATGAAGATAATGAGAGGAAAAGACATGAGCCTTTTCATATTAGAGTTATTTCCAAGCACCAAAAGATTGATACTTTATTTGATAGTGGATCACAAGTAAACTTGATTTCTGAAACAATTGTAAAGAAGTTGGGCTTACTAACAACACCTCACAAGAAGCCATATCCATTAGTTTGGTATGTGATAAAGAAAAGCTACAAGTGACTAGACAATGTAAACTTAGGTTTGCTATTGGATCAACATTTGTAGATGAGTTTGAGCTATATATAGTTCCCTTGGATATATGTGGTATTGTTTTAGGAAGTCCTTACTTGTATGATAGAAAAGCCATATTCTACAGGGCTGAAAATAAGTATCAACTCACTAAACATGGAATAGAATATATTGTAAGAGCTCATAAACTCAAAAATAACTATTCTCTCATAAAATCAGGGCATATGAAAATAATTGTAAATTCATGCAAGCAATTTTTACTAATGGTTGTAAAGGAAAAGAACCCTAATAAAACCAATGTATTTGAAGGATGTGATGCTAAACAGAAAGTTGATTTAGTTAAAGTTGTTTCAAAATATGATATCCTATTTCAAGAACCTAAAGTTTTGCCACCCAAAAGGGAAATAGTACATGATATTCATTTGCAGCAAGATGCTCCATTACCTAACATTGGAATGTACAGGTTATTAGCTCTAGAGAATGTAAAGATCAAGAAGCAGGTATGGGAGCTGCTCGATAAAGGGTTCATAAGACAAGCACATCACCATGTGGATCTCCAATCGTATTGGTGAGAAAGAAATATGGTTCGTGGAGGATGTGCATTGATTGTAGAGCACTAAATAAAATAACGATCAAGAATCGTTATCCTCTTCCTCGCATTGATGATCTATTAGATCATTTGAAAGAAGCAGTTTACTTTTCCAAGTTGGAATTGCATAGTGGATATCATTAGGTCAGAGTTGTAGAACAAGATGCATGGAAGACTACTTTCAAAACAAAGCAACGGCTATATGAATGGCTGGTTATGCCTTTTGGCTTAACTAATGCTCCTCCCACTTTCATGAGAGTCATGAATGATGTACTCAGACCATTTATTGATGATTTTGTAATTGTATATTTAGATGACATTATTGTTTTCAGTAAAACATGGGAAGAACATTTGAAGCATGTAATAGATTTTAGATGTTTTGAAAAGAGAAAATCTCTATGCAAAGTTATCAAAATGTGAATTTGGCAAAACATCTTTAAATTATTTGGGTCATATTGTAGGGGGTGGTGAATTGAAGATAGATCCCTCTAAGGTTGAAGTCATTATGAACTGGCCTAAGCCCAAATTTGCTACACAAGTTAGGAGTTTCCTAGGAGTGGCACAATATTGGAGGAAGTTTATTGCTAACTTTTCCTTGATTGTAAATCCCTTACATGCTTTAACAGGATTGAATAAGGTGTTTCAGTGGGGAGGCAAATAGCAGAAGGCTTTCGACACCTTAAAATAAAAAATTAGTACAGTACCAATACTAGCACTGTTGGATCTTCAATGACCATTTGAGATTGAAACATATGCCAGTGACTATGCCATGGGAGCAGTGTTGATGCAACACGGTAAACCCATATGCTACCATTCTGAGACATTTACTTTTGCAGTAGTTAATTATCCCACATATGTTAAAGAATTGTATGCATTAGTACAGAGTGTGAAAAAGTGGAAACATTACATAATGGAAAAAGAAACAATCATACATACAGATCATCAACCACTTCAGTATTTGCACTCACAAACTAAATTGCAACAATCAAGACATTATAGGTGGATGGGTTTCCTACAAAAATTTCATCTTGTCATCAGACATAAGAAAGACATACATAATATGGTTACAGGTATTCTATCAAGATCAATCATAAATGCATCTCTATACTTAAGCATAACTCAGTAATGCATGAAAGCTACATTGAACAATATGCTCAAGATGTAGATTTTAAAGATGTATATGCAACTTTAAGTCATGGCAAACAAGTAGAAGAGTTGGATTATTATGTTAAAGACCAACTCTTGTATCATTTGGGAAAGTTATGCATTCCATAAACTGAAAGAGTTAACATGATCCGAGAAGCACATACTTCTCTTATATTAGGTCATTTTGGTGTAAGTAAAACAGTTGCACAATTGCAAAGGTTCTGTTATTGGTCAAGAATGCATGAAACAATTTCTAGATATATTAAAGGGTGTACTATGTGTGCTAAAAGCAAGCCCAATAATAGAAAATTAGGCTTGTGCACCACACTTCCAGTTCCTTGTCATCCTTGGGAAAGTGTTTCCATGGAATTTGTTGGGGGATTGCCAAAGTCTAGAAAAGGTCGTGATTATTTGTATGTTATTGTGGATAGGTTCAGAAAAATGTGTATTTTGATACCTTGTAACAAGCAAGTTACACCTGAACAAATGGCGATGTTGTTCTTTCAACATGTATGGGTTCATTTTTGGTTACCCACTTCTATTGTATCTGATCGAGATTCCTGATTTGTTGGGAAGTTTTGGTCAAGTCTATGGGAGTTGATGGACACCAGATTGAAGAAGATCACAACATTTCATCCACAAACATATGGTCAAAAAGAGGTGGTCAACACGATAGTGGTCCAATTGCTCAGAGGTTATTGCAGCAAGCATCCCAAGCTTTGGGATGAACATTTGTGTTATGTGCAACATGCTTACAGTCGTGCCAAGCACTCTTTTACTCAGAGATCTCCTTTTGAGACTTGTTTTGGTTTTACACCAAAGTCTCCCTTGGATTTTGTCTTTAGTAAAGACATAGTAGTTGATGGACATAGTGATGTGGACAAAACAACCAAATTCATTAAACAAATCCAAGAAATTCACCAGGAAGTGTGGGAACCGCTGGAAAGAAGCCATGCCAAGCACAAGGCAAGGCATGACAAGCATCAAATTGAGCATAGCCTCCAAGTTGGTGATCAAGTTTGGTTATACATCAGCAAAGACAAAATGCAAGGTGAAGGTAAGAAGCTGAAACCAATAAGGTATGGGCCTTTTAAGATACTTGAGAAAATTGGTGAAAACACTTTTCGCCTTGATTTGCTAGCTTATATACATATCTATTCAATCGTTAATGCAGAGAAATTGAAGCTATATTAACCTTCATTGATTGAAGATCCCGAAGAGTAAGGTAAGTTTCCTTCTATTAATGATCTATTGCTTGAATATCTCAATGAGTTGCAGGAAGACACAGTTTTGGATAGTAAGGTGAGTACTACGTGTAGAGGGGATGTTGAGTACCTGAGAATTGGACTCAAAGGTTAAAAAAGAAGCAGTTCACAATGGATATCGATTGGACAAGTAAGGAAGTTGTATCCTCACTTGATCAATGCTTAAAAACCAACTTTTGGTGGTCCAAAAGCTTTTCAGTGAGAAGGCGTGATCAAAAATGATCCTAAAAACCCTCTAAGTCTTCAATACTTAAAAAATATTGCAAAGGATAAACCTTCAAGAATGGAAGATTACACTATTAGGAAAGAAAAACATGCATAAATATTGAAAACAGAGCATATCGGAGGCCAAAACAACAATGCACAGGAGCCGTCAGATCTGGTCGATCAACGATCCAGATCTGATCGGCATATTGCAATCGGCGGTAATAGGCGGGGTTAATCGGGCACGGCCTTATGGAAATCATAATAGCAATTAGAACAATTTAATGAGGATCGTTGATCAAGTGTATAGATCAATGGCCCAAATTACATCGCAATATCGCATCGCTAAAAGACAAGGGAAGACTACCGGGGGCCCGAAGACCATGCGATATATGACATCGCAATGTCGCATCGTAGCGATACAAAGGACTGGACCTGAAGGGTTTTATGAATGCAAATATATATATTTTGAGTTCCAGTAAAAAGGGTTTTCTATGTATTTTCACGTTTTCGTTAAATAAATGAAATACAGAGGAAATGCGCTCGAAGCGATAAAATAGAACCGAAAGGATTATACATGCAGTTTTATCTTATTTGAGTTCTCTAATGAGCGGGATTTCAAGTGGGCCTCAGGTGGTAAGTGGTATTGGATGGGCTCCACCCGATCCCATCCACTAGCTGACACATGGCTTGAGAAAACCACCTTTTCGGGTGAGTAACCTCCATACGCATAAGCCACCCTAAATGAATATCAATTGTTCGACCAAAGATCACACAGATCAATGGTGGGCATGCGATAGCGACCCAAAGGTAGACCCGATAGGATTATAAGGCAGAATTAATAGTATTTGAAGTCTGATAAGAGGCGTTTATGCAATTTTTTAGTGTTTTCTTTGTATTTCTCTATGTAAACAGAGAAATGATATTTTGGGGATTTCAACGCATCGATGGTCCCTTCCATTACAAAATAGGTGGCCACCATCCCTAAAGACATTTAACAATGATTGTTTAACACTCAGAGGGGATTTGAGCGGATAGAGGCAGGGAGCTAGAGAGCCCAAAAGGGAAAATGAATAGACAATCGCTGATTGGCTTAAAAGCCACTGAATGATAGACACAAGACTAGGCAGTGCTGAGACAGAGAGAAAATAGAGATAGAGAGCAAGAGGGAGAGCCTGTGTACTCAAAAAGACTTGGGGGATCCAAGTAAAGCCCTATTGTTTTATTCCTATTGTGTTGCGACTCAATTTGAGCTCACATTGTAAAAAATCTGCTCTTGAAGACATAATAGAGAGGTCACCACTGAAATCTGGACCAGGAGACGTAACCCAAGATTTTTGGGTGAACTCCTTGATTATTTGTTGTGTTATGCGTGTATCTGTTATGTTTTTCTAACTGCTTCACTGTCTATATTATTCACAATCTTTTTGATCCGTTGCACTAAGTAATATAGACAAATCCTGCACATGAGTTTGTAATACCTTAATATTTGTCTAAGATCTCAATTTTAGATCATTGACCTCCTTGATGATCCTGCCATACTAGATTTTTCATGTGTATCTCCATCCACAAACGCACCCATTGTTGATCATTCCCAGGAGACACTGGATGTTAGTCCATCATCTGACAATGGAGAGGACCAACATTCTTTGAACATCCACTTGATTTTTCATCTATCTTTTTCAGAAATGCAGAGGATGAACATTCTTGCTTCTCATCTACCCCTCTATGTGATTCATCAAATCATGAGGATGCCGACCAACATCCTAAGTTTTCTGATCTTGGCTATCGGGATCTCTTTACGTCATCATTCGATCACGATGTTGATTCACTCATTGTTAATCCGTCTAAGCCATTGGTCTACGATGATCCATCTGTCGACGAAGTCGAAACCCCACAGAATGTCAAGAAACTTTAGCCTGAGCTAATGGTTATGTCAAGCCCTTGCTGTCCTGAGGTTGGTTTCACTTCTAATCGTGAAATTGTTCAAGCATGCAAGGATCCTCATCACTAATCTGTATGCATTGATGATCAATCTAACACTCAAATTTCACTTCCTCCACTCGAACTACACGATCCCATCACTCATGCATTGGAGGAATCTTACACAGCAAGCACACTTGTGCAACGTAAATGGTCTACCTTTCTCACGTTTGCTTGCATGTCACGGTCACGGGAATGCATACACTCAACATCTACACACAGTGTAGCGTAGAACCACGACGAGTCCACAGAGTGCATGTCATGCGCTTTCACTCATTTTTTTCTATGAACACTTGTAAGCTCGAAGTGTGTCCGTCTTCATCGTTATGTCTTTCATACTTGTTGGTTCGCGTAACTGCGATGTTCACAAACCATTCCTTCACCAACATGGGTCGACCAATGCAACAACGACTGCATTGGAAGTATCACTTCACGTGAGACAACCCATGCACTGTTAGCTTAGGAGTAGGAGTAGTGTTTGCTTTTGATTTGTTTGCTTGCATGCATGTTTGCCCCTTTCTTTGTGTGTTTTCTTTCTTTCTTGTTTTTTTTCTTACCTACTTTTCATACGCATTTTCTTCTGCTTCTTTCTTTACTTTTTTTTTTTTTGCTTGTTTATATCCGTAGGTTAGTTTTGCATGGACATTGTGCGACTCTTGAAACAAGATGGATAAAGTACAAGAGGACTTGTACAACTATCAACATTTGTTTAACTGTTTTTTTCTCTCTTATGTAAGAACTTGTTGTCTTCATTCCATGATACATCAATGGAAAATACGTATTGTTTAAAGTGAACCTTGGTGAAAACACAAATCTTGCATGCTAACTAGTATCACCTACTCTAGTCGGTTGTTTTTGGGTTAATCCTTGTCAACTTAGTCAAGCAGAGTAAGGTGAGGGGGAAAACCTTAACAAGCACGTCAGAGGTATATATAAACTATTTCTATGAAGGAACAACCTCTTCTATTCGCAATAAGTCGGTATCCCTCTTCTACCTCTAAAATGAATAAGTGATATGCAAAGTTATGAAAATGAAAAATGAAAAAATGAAAAAGTGAAAAATTTTGAAAAAAATGAAAAATGAATAAGGCGAAAGAAGAGAAAGGCTTCCAATGCAGAGATGTGATGTAAATAACTCCACTAGGGTATTGACAAAGCTCACTAGTGGCAGAGCGATGCTTGCGTTCCTGCGTGGCTCCGTCGGGGTAATGTCCAGGCCCGCTGACAGTGGAGAAACACCAGAGATTAAACTAAAACTCTGACAACTATACTGCTTGTGCACCAATATGCCCCTCATCCCCCAATGGAAACCACTGTGTTTTCTTGGGTTGGAATGTGTGTCAACCAACCAATGGCTTGGCAGATACTACATATTACAATCAAGAATGTGTGGAAACCAAGACGACTAGAGAACCAAACAATACTTTCGGAGGTGTTAGACTTGCTTTTCATGAACAATGTCCATTCAAAGAGTTGGAGTTCTACCAGTGTGTCGCCAAGTGTTGTAGCGGCTACAACCACCCTCCAAAATTTTCCTTAGCCTCATTTTGGAGCCTTCCTAATGACCATCCTCAGCATCATGTCATGCACTATCAAGCACATCAAATTCAACTATTTCATAGAGTCTTGTCAGCCTGTGCATGCAAGTTTGTTCCACCCCCTTCATAGGCTGCTTTCCAGATTTAGTGTCAGTTGCTGGCTGAGAAGATCCCTCTAGGAATTACGTAATTCTGGAGGGGAACCATCCTTCCCTCTATAAATTTCACAAACCCATCAAGACACTGAGTTGGGCTTTAGAATTGCACAATTCTTCCTGAAAGTCTTCCTCTAAAAAATTGGGCAATTCATCTTAGGACAACTTCTCAACCCAGAAATTGCGTAGTTCTGGGAAGCAATCACCTACTACTCCCAGAAATTGCATAATCCCTCTGGGACAACCAACCCAACAGCTAGAAAAATTGCACAAATCTAGCCAGGTAGCCTGCTCGGCTCAGAAATTACATAATGTAGTCATACAAGCTTCCTTGATAAAATTGTGCAGTCTAACCTAGGACAGCGGCTCAGCCCAAAAATTGTGCAATCTTGGGATACAATCACCTATTCCTCCAATAAATCGTGCGATCCATCTAGGACAACCATCTCTACTCAGACTAGAAACTGTGCAGATTTCCATCCCAGGCTCGCAGACCGATGCATGTGCCTTCACATTGACCGGTTCCCTTTGGGACTGAGCAAAACTTATTTGCATGCATGGAATCATTTTCCCAAGGCAACATGTAAAGGCATCCCTTGATTTAGTGATCTATTTTTAGCAACTAGAGGTTACATGCAAGGATCATTTCAGAAACCTCCCACCAAGTATCACTTTTCCTATATTTATGCCATGCGCGTCACAACCTCGATTTTATCAAAAATCATTTTCTGGGTGTTGCAGAACTCATTCCTCGCATTTATATTGTAGCTCTTAGATCCCACATTGCATCTAGGATTCACTGGCACATTCAGCTAAGCTATTTGTGGGTAAGCCCACTTTGCATGTCTTGCGTTGCATTTATGTTGCTTTTTGTGTTTTAGTTTGTGTGAGTACTATCCTCTTGATTTATGTGAATTCTTATTGTTGTTTACATGCATGTTAGCTTGTACAAGTGTTGTTTTAGTTTTAATTTGCATCTCACTGTTGTTGCATGCATGACATTGTTTTTGCTCAATTGTTGTCGTCACGGCGACCTACTTCACTCGCATGCATGTTGTCCCATTTTCTAAATCCTACACTCACTGTTTGCATGAACGATCATTCACTCTTATTTTCACTCAGCCTCACCATGCATTCAAAATTCTCATGTTTTTTATCACCCATCGATGGATCTGGGCTGCCTCGGCCCGAACCTTGCCCTGTCCAGCTAGCATTGCACATTTCCAGAAGTAAAGGCTCTACCTTCCCTCCAAAAATTGTGCAAGTCTGGCCCAACACTGACCTCCACGCTTGCATTGTGCAATTCTTGGAGGTAGTGCCCTGCTGGCCCTAGAAATTATGCAATGTAGTTTGCTGGTTGCAATTCATTACTGACTAAAATTGTGCATTGCATAGTTTCAGTCCTCAGCAAGCCAAGATGGATTGTCCATTATGTAGTTCTACTATTCAGTCAACCTCCCAGCATCCCGGACTGTGTCTCCCATATTCTTCGCAGTTAGTCTCCTGACCTCCAGGTGAAAATTGTGCAATCTTCAAGAACAATCACATAGGTATGTTGCATGTCAGCCCTCTATTTTTCTTTTGTTTTTGACGGATAGATTTCTTTCCATGTGTGTTGTTATGTCTCCAGGTATCAAAAGTGTCATCCGCCTCCCATTAGCATAAGTACAATGGCCTTCAAGGGAGCAGAGTCAAAGGACACCATTGAGAGTGCAACAGGGGATGCAGTCAATCAAGTGTCTATGAACTTGTCTATCCATGAAGACATAAAGTTGTTCATGGACAAGGATGTATAGATGAATGGCAATGACATTAGAGCGAGCAGCACCATCAACAACAGTAGAAGGCAACACACTTACATGCGACGAATGCAAGAGGAAGGTTGTTGACACCATAGAGGTGAAGCAAAGATGCAAGTTCAAAGCAGATCCACTCGTGACGAAAGCAGCTTTGGAGATTGAGGCTATGAGGTGATGGCACGACAAGACGATCGTGCAAGGGAAGAGAAATGAAAAGAGAAAGAGCTGCATTTGATGAAGAAACAGCTCAAGGAAGAACAAGAGCTATACAAACAAGAGAATGAGTTGTAGCAAGAACAGGTACAATAGGGGGCGCAACATGTACGGATGGACGAAACTGTGCCCATACAAGTTATAGATCCATTCTAGCAGCTGGCACGGAGCAAACAAGGTGAGTAGTGTTGACAATCACATGCAAGGGAATTTAGCAGCATGCATGTCATTGTGCACACGCATGTGATCCCACCCATTTGGTACACTCACTGAGATGAAGAGAATAACTAAGTCTGACTGGGGCTGAACATGCAGTTTGATAGTTGATGCTCATGACCACCAATACACACTTGAATATCGACACAAATACTATGCAACGGTCTATTTTCAATGTGGCTACACCCAATACGACCATGAACATGCTATTAGATGAGTTGGACAGAGGAGTCGTATCTGTGCACCCGGATGCAATAGAGGCAAGAGTTCACTTTCAGCAGGATGTCACCATTGAGCACGCATACACCACCAAGCTTGGCATCAGTCTGCCACAATTAACCACCATGAAGATGTCAAAGGGTTGGTCATCCCACATATGTCTGAATCTTAGTGATGTCTTGCATGGTTTGCTCAAGCCTATGTCATCCCACATGGGAACATGTGTATTGTAATGTAACGTCATGTAAAGTGAAAGTCCAAGTGTCGATAGTCAGATGTAAAAGTCATGAGGGTAGATGAAGAGTCACAAAGGGGAATTTCAAGGGTCACCCCACCTTTTTCTATAAATAGAACCTCATAACTCATTGTAAATGCTTTTAGTTAGCCAAGCTTCTAATAGGAGTATCTTAGAGAGAGCTTCCATAAGATTGTAATGAGCCTTGGCTTCTCCACTGTGCAAAGCTAGTATATCTCTTTGGAGGAGAAAGCAAAAATTACTGTAACCTTTCGTTTTCGGAACTAGTGGTTGGTCATGGTTTTATTTTATGATTGGAGCTTACACTTCTTAATATAATAGATCCAACGTGTTTCATGCATATGTCGTATTGTATTTCAGCTATCTTGTTTATTCTAAATGATATATGTATATGTTTGCTTACGCATGCATGTGTAGTTTTTTTCTGTATATGTATGTACGAATCTTACTGAAATGTGTTGTTGGTTTAACCATCACTTTGGATTGCTAGCTCACTTGCCTTCCAGTTTGTGATGCATCTTAGCTCGTGTGTTCCGTTCTTAACTCTGTGCTTTCACAGGTTTCCAAGGGGTGCACTCACCTCACCCTCTATGTGTTAGAACTTCTCATGCACCTTCCTTGACTTTTTGCATATGTCACACCCTTGCTACCAATAGGGACATCTTACATTCCTTTGTATGAAACCACGGTCAAGGCAATACCATACGACCCACTGTTGCGACTCTACACCAAACGGTCTAGGGTCTAGTTGCGACTTCTTACTAGGGAGATCCCCTGACATGTCAGTGGGTCTATCACTATCAACAAAACCTCTAGTGAACAAAATTGTGCAATTACGCCTCGTTGTTATTTATTTAGAAGCTTTGTCATGCTGTTAAACCTTTTTATATTTCTCGATTTCCCTGTGATACCCCTTAATTCAACTTCCTTTCCTTTCGAAGAAAATTCAAGAAAAGTTATTGAAAATTAAAAGTTATCATATCCAAATATTGTAGCCATTGGACTCCTAGTACAACATAAACACCGCCCATTGCAATGGAAAGAATTGGGCTATTCAATACATATTCTCCCATGGATAGCTTCATATTATGGCACTTTCCAAAGCAATTTATGGTTCCTCCATTTGCAACTATCACTTGACACTCTGGTGTTGGATATAGGAAGCAATTCAATTCCTTGTATCAAATAAAATTATGGGTACTTCTCGAATCAATCAACACTATTACCTTTTTTCTCTTGATATGTCCTTCTATCTTGAGAGTTTGAGGAGTGGTAATTCTGACCAATGCATTACAAGATATGTTCAGATTCATTTGTTCTTTATCTTGGGTTTGGTCCTGATGCATGTCCTCTTTTTTTGACATTTCTTGTTCCCTTTCTTCCTCCTCTTCACAATCTATGTAAAATAATTTCTTCTTAACACATTTATGACCTTTAGTGTATTTTCTATCATAACTGTAACAAAGCCCTTTTGCTCTTTTTTCTTCTAATTGTTTTGGTGTCAACCTTTTAGGTTGTGGAAGGATAGGGGCAACAACACTTCTATCCTTATAGTTGTGAGTGGTAGGCTTCCTTGTTTCCATAATTTTGCTTTCAATTTTTCTTGCCAACCTAAATGCATTCTCCAATGAATCAGGTTCCGAAAGGCAAACCTCATGTTGGATGTTATCCTTTAAAGACCCTGTGAACACATCAATCCTATTCTCATCTGGAATATCTTTTATCCTTATATTAAATTTTTTGAAGTCCTCAATGTGCTCCATCATTGAACCCTTTTGTTTGAGATTTATCAATTGACTAAAAAAGGTGTTTATTTTTGTATCCTCATAATGTGCTACCATAACTTCCGTAAAAATTTCTCAAGTGACAATTTTTTTACAAGAGCAAAGGCATCAATACCATACAAATTGATTTGGTTCCAAATATAATGTTACAATGCGTACCTTTTGTGTGTTTTGAAAATTATGGAGATCAACATATTCCACATCTATAGTATCCATGTTACGGGATCCTTGCCATAAAAATTCCTCATATCGATCTTCGGAACATGGTGGGTCTTCAATCCAATTTTAGAGTCTATGAAATCATGATTAACATTTCTTTTGTTCTCATCACGAGTTTCCTTTACTACCCTTTCACCATTAGTAAGTGTTTCTTGTAGAAACTTTATCAAATCTATCTTCAAATCACAATCGGCAATCGACAAGTGCTATGGGCTTATTTTCAATGAATAGAAACTGGCGATTTTCAATTGTGATATTGCAGACCCGACGGGACAATAAACTGGAATTCATAAACACCTCACATCTGGGATCTTATCGCTTAAAATAAATTCAGCGCACGGAATCGGCGGTAATCATTATGAGAGAATTATAATGTGATATGCAATTGCGATATTGCGTCACAACCCAACCTTGCGAGGGGCCGATTCTACAACACCTTCCCCTTCACCGATTGTGATTGTGATTTGTGATTTCCTTATCACATCGCAACCTTGGTTGTTTTGGGGCCAATTTGAAACACCTTTCTACCTATGACTGAGATTTGTGAAATTCAGAGGCCAATGTTGGCCTGCCACTTGGCGCATCCTCATTCACTGAAGGGATTTTCCATGTCATCGAATCCTGCCATGTAGACAAGTCAAACTTAAACGTTGACTTGCTCTAACTTCTACATACGAGCTTGGATTTGAGTGTTGTTTGCACCGTTGGAATTACAATGACAAGCTCTTCCATCTAAAGCCAAGTTTAATAGAATTCTGACACCTTGTGTTTTGAGCATAAACTTGAGCACTTGATCACTTTGGCCCATTCTCCAACTCATTGATTTGTAGTGTAGGATAACTGGGAAACTCTTAGGCCCTTTTCTACGTTGACCGAAAATAATGGGAAAAAATGGAGGTAAACAAGGAGGAGAAATCTAGTGAAAGCAATGAAAATGCATTGTCTTCATGATGAAATTGTTCATGGATTTATTAAATGAAATTAAGAAAATTACAAAATTTCTTGTTTTCTTACCAATTTCCAAATTTTTTTGGTGGTAAGTTGTCGTTTAGTAGTAATTTTGGATAGTTATAAACGTAATGACTTAAGTTGAGGATAATCCTACTTAAACTGTTATTGTTAACACAATTTTCACATTTAATAATAAAATTTAGCCACAATAATCTAAAGTCAAATTCTAAAGAGCACACTCCCAACTGAATGCAAACATCATTAAGAATAAATATATGTATATATAATCTAAAGTCAAATTCTGACAAGAACACTCCCAACTGCAAGGCATTCATCAAGCTATCCAAAAAAATTAGCTTATTTGATATTTCACTCCTTACAACGACTTCTTGTTTTTTTAATTAAAAAAAATGATAATAAAAATTCAAATTCTAACAAGCACACTCCCAACTGTCTAGCATTCATCAAGCTATCGGGAAAAATTGGTTTTCAATCCATTGAACGGCTTCTTATTTTTTAATTAAAGAAAAATAAAAATGTGATTCAACTTATTTCAATTTCAACCATTATGAAGAAAATTCAGATAATTAGAAAGGGTTTCACTGCTTGCCTCCTTGTTAAAATCGCTCATGGAGTCCTCAGACCAGATATGCTGTAGGTTAATGTCAATGTAACTAACGTACATAGGATGCTCCTCCACTACAATAGGAATACGTTTGGCCACACCAAAATTCAAACAACCATCACTGACAAAAGAAGAAGAAGAAGAAGAAGAATTCCTCGTCACTTCCTCCACCTCCATCATCAGCCTCACAAGATCCGACGGTAGAAAACCTTTGAATCCCTACAAATCACAAGCCAAAGCCACATTCTTGGATCTAAGCTGCTCGTTCTCCCTCTTGCTTCTATCAATTTCCTTCACCAACATCAAATTCTGAATTCGCAACCTATGATTCTCGCGGAGAAATGCCTCGAGCGTCTATTGAAGCCAATTGTCGCTAACAACGCTTCCGTTTTCTTCGATGAGCACCATATTATGCAGTGAAATCAAAATTTCTTGTGCCTCTGAGGGTGGCTTAAATGAATTTAGGTCCTTCATAAAAACGTGAATCGCCTTAATTCAATTTCAACCATTATGAAGAAAATGCAGATAATTAGAAAGGGTTTCCCTACTTGCCTTATTAAAATCCCTCATGGAGTCATCAAACCAGATATGCTGCAGATTAGTGTCAAAGTAACTGACGTACATAGGGTTCTCCTCTAGCACAACAAGAATACTTTTGGCCATGTCAAAATTCAAACAACCATCACTGACAGAAGAAGAAGAAGAATTCCTCGTCACTTGCTCCACCTCCATCTTTGAACTCAGAAGATACAGCAACGACGAGCCTTTGTATCCCTAAAACTCATGAAACAGAGTCGCGTTCTCGGATCTAACTCGCTCATTCTCCTTCCTTCTTCCGTCAATTTCCTTCACCAAAATCAAATTCTAAAACCTCAACCTGTGATTCTCACAGACAAATGCCTTGAGCGTCTATTGAAGCCTGTTGCTGTAAGCAGCACCGCCGTTTTCTTCGGTGAGCACCATATTATGCAGTGAATTCAAAATCTCTTTCGCCTCTGAGGGTGGCTGCAAGAATTTCATGTCCTTCAGAACGACTATGAGGTGACCTTGTCCTCCATTTTCTACGATTGGGAAAGTTCATCAGGAACTTATGGGGTTGAGGGTTGAGATTATCAAAGCTGCCATGGGGAACCTTGCATTGTGGAACCATTATTAAATCGCTTATGCCAATTATTATTTCATTGGAGAAGGGGTTAAAGTGAATTTTACACCTTTTTCACTCATTATCACTGCCGCAAATGTCATATTCAAATATGAAGTGGCGACCGATGAGAATATGAACAGTGTCATGAGGCAAGAGGCCTCACCATAAGAAGCCTTTAGTTTAATTAATCGGTTTCTTATATACATATTTACGTATCTAATATGGGAAATCTATTTACTTATCTATTACCCACACTAATACTATCAATAATATA
>APFE030436759.1:0-12705 GCA_000404065.3 Pinus taeda | reverse complement strand
TTTAAATGATAGGTGGTAATTCATGTTGCGCAAGGGATGCTAGGCATAGAAAGAATTACACATCTCCCTCATATTGAGTTGTACTATTAGATTCAACAATAAAAACATTTTAATTCATATTGTTAAAAAATTTGAAACTTCTAATCTATTAAACAATGAATATCACATTCTCTAAATACACAGAAGTAAAATATAAAGTAAAACAAGTATCTATAGAAAAAATGATATAAACATTTAAAATCTTCCTATAAAAAAAACATATGTATATATTACTCTTCAATAATAAAGATGTAAATTACATTTAAAAGATAAAAATTATAAAAGCAATGTACATGTTATTTCTTACCCTCTAAAAACAATTCAATATTTTTCTTCTTCCATTTAGTTTCTGCTTCTCCAATAAGGACTATAACATTCACTTAGTGGTCAAAGTGTGTTGACTATGCATTATTAGTATGTGTTTTTTCAATTTTAATGAAAGTTTTGGCAAAATGCTTAATATTTCCATTTTTTTATAAATTCAAAATTAATTTTCTAATGTTCAATAAATATTAATCTAATTTTCAAATAGCTGAGGGAGCTCTGATTGGTCATAATACCCGTAGTGGATGGCATTTTATTTTCGGTATTTTTCAGTGCCTAACAATTCAATTTAAATTTGGAAAAAAATAATTCTATGAATGAACATTCCATTGGTTAGTCCTCTAACATTGGCACTGTTATGTTACTGCTATGCCAAATGATGTCAAAATTGACGCGATTTCAGACCCTTTCCATTATGATTTTGTGAGTGGCCATTGCATTGGTGAGTGCTTTGATAGTGTGTTACTGCTCTATCCAATGATGCCAAAATTAATGCGCTTAAAATTCCTTTGCATTGGCGAGGGTGGGGGACTGAATAAATCTCCAATTAATATTATTATTTTACCTTGTGTGGATATTTTACTATGAAAAGGATGGAGTATGTGTAGGAGAATGGAGGTGCAAAGGGAACTTTATATTGCAGTGACAAATTTAATTTTAAACTTCTTTGCACTTAAAAATTTTACAGATTTAGTTGTGCGGGAGAGAAATTGCATAGAGCTATGATTTTGTGAGTAGTCATTCCATTGGTGATTGATTTGACAATGTGTTATTGCTTCTTGCCTAATGATTCTATAATGCATGTTTCAAGTCCTTAGGGGGAGAGGGGGGAAGGGGGGACGGGAGGGGGGAAGAGGGGCGTTGAATAAATATCCAATTAATATTATTATGATTCCTTGTTCAGAGATATTATTATGTGGAGGATGAGGTATGTGTGGGAGAACAAGGGTGCAGAGGGAAATCTAATTAATTTAAGTATGAACAAATCTCAAATTAATAAGTGCAGGGATTTTAGTGTATGAAGGAAAGGGTATGTCTTCATTGCCATTCTACAAAACCATACATGACATCTGCAGAAAATAAAAAATTGTTTCGATCTTAGTTTCATATTGGAATGGATAGATCCCAGAGTAGACCAAGTATTGTTATCATATAAAAACTCCTTCTTTGATCGAATCTCTTCTCACAGTGAAAGCTTTCCAAACAAAGCTCTATGCACAAGCATTTGTTAAATGGGTAGTATAATGAGGAAAAAATACTATTTGCAATGATACAAATGTGTTGCGATGTTCTACACTTTCATATGCATTCTCTTTCTACATAGTTATTTCACAACATTATCATTATATAATCCATATCTTTATATTGCTAATACCATTTGTATGCATTCTCTCTCAACATGCTTCTTTCACATTATCACTATTATATACTATTGGTAATATTTTAATACTAAATAGTCCATATCGCATAGGAAATTTTATTTCGCAGGGATAGAATTGATGTTAAACTATTAATATTAATCTGTGCAGAATGAGAAATGTTAGGAGGATGGGATAATTAACTTAACTATGAAAAGAAACTTAATATTTCACATTTTCCTATTACATATGTGCAAATTTGATTAATATACAAATTGGCGTTGGTGAATTCTCTAACACTGACATTGTTATGTTACCGATATACCCAATGATGCCACATAGCTAGCGACTATAACATTCAGCTCGTGGTCAAAGTGCATTGACTCCGAACTATTTTCCAGTTTCAATTTGTGTTTTGGATGGGGTTTGCGTAATTAATTTAACTATGAACAAATATCAAATTAACATTATTATGTTTCATTGTGAGGAACTTGCTTGCACGAAGCTTTCTTTGTGCAAAGCTTTTATTGTGCAGAGAAAGGGGAATGTGTTGGAGAACAGGGGTGCATATGAATTTTTTTTTGTAACCAAGAAGATCCAGCAACATGCCTGACACGTAACTACTAGTAAAACTCTGGGGGGGCTACGATCTGTCCAGATCCCAGTAGGCACTATTCTCCTAGGGGATTGCACGAGATTTGAACCCAAGACTTCTGGTTTGGTGAGACTTCATTTTCACGTGCATTGCTAATTGTGCTACCCTTAGAAAATAGAGGTGCAAATAGAACTTTATTCCGCAAAAACAAAATTAATTTTAAACTATTTTGAATTCAAAACTTTTACAAATTTGGTTGTGCAGGAGAGCAGTTGCATAAACTGTAAATATGTGTGGAATGAAGGATGTGCAAAGGAGAAGGTAATTGCAGGAGAACAAGGGTGTAGAGGGAACTTTATTGTGTGGATGCATAATTAATTTAACTATGAACAAAAACATTAATTTGTAATGTAATAATATTTCACATTTCCTTATTACATGTATGCAAATTTTCTTAATATACAGATTAATTAAAGGTTGTTTCGGATTGCATTTTGTATAATAAAAGTTTGTGGTGAAAACATTAATTATTGAACATGCATGTGTCTACAAACCATTTTTGCTGCAAATCACTTCTCCTTCCTATGCATATTACAAAATTAGGCTATGTCATGCAGAGATGCGAAACATTGTGAATCCATAAGGATATGTGAAGGACATGGTATGTGTGGGATCACACGTGCAAAAACAAAATTTAAAAATATTATTTTGCATTTAAACTTTTTACAGATTTAGTTATAGGGGAGAGCAGTTGTAGAGAGCTCTGAATATGTGTGGAATATTGGATGTACAAATTACGAAGTATAAATCTATGTGCAATGAAAGTTGTGCAGAGGACGGGGTTTGTGCGAGGGAACTAGGGTTTGTGCTAGTGGCAATAGTATTTTTGTGGGGGTCAAAGTGCGTTGAATCTATATTATTTGAGTGTAATAAAAATTTCCATCCATAGTGCTGTGATTTTTTAGATAAATTTCACGTTGGCATATTTCATTAGGTAGACAATCTTTGAAGTATTTGTTATGTACAAAAAAAAAATTGAAACTTTTTAGCGAGAAAACCATATCTTCTATTTACACAATTGATCTTGTTTATGAGCATCTTGTTGCTTCACAACAAAGGAAATAAGAAAGAGACTTAAAGTTCTAGCTGTTTGCAGTTGAACCCCCTCCTCTTTCTCATGTTTTCTTTGTATTATCACTTTGCTTTTTCACAATAACCACTAACATGTTGATATTTTCAAAATTCCATAAAAGTTGCTAACCTAAATCATATTGAGGTACGTTGAAATTAATGGCATTCTCATATTCAAAATAAGAAATAGTAACTAGAACTCTCACATTAATATAGAGTAATGTAATTACATAAGTGTTGGCATCATTGGATAGAGCGGCAAGAAGCTTTTTCAATTAGTGCTTTCACACTAAGAGCAAGACAATAGTTGCTAGTGTATTTATCTTGTATTATATCATTTTCAGGTCTTTTTCGTTGAAAACTTTTACAAATTTAATCATGAGGGACAACAATTTTATATTATTGTGAATTTATAAAGAATGAAAAATGTACAAAATGACATATGGGCAGAAGAACAAAAATGCAGAAGAAAAATAAATAAATAAATTTTTAGAATTATAAAAACCCACATAAATTATAATTAATTCTGAGGACACAGTCAAGTTGAAATTGAAATTTTATAGTCAAGAAACTCTCCATTGACATCATAAAATAAAAAATTTATTTAAAATACAAACCACTATGTAATTCAATTTCAACCATTATGAAGAAAATGCAGATAATTAGAAAGGGTTTCCCTACTTGCCTTATTAAAATCCCTCATGGAGTCATCAGACCAAATATGCTGCAGATTAGTGTCAAAGTAACTGACGTACATAGGGTTCTCCTCCAGCACAACAATAATACTTTTGGCCATGTCAAAATTCAAACAACCATCACTGACAGAAGAAGAAGAAGAATTCCCCGTCACTTGCTCCACCTCCATCTTTGAACTCCGAAGATACGGCAACGACGAGCCTTTGTATCCCTAAAACTCATGAAACAGAGTCGCGTTCTCGGATCTAACTCGCTCATTCTCCTTCCTTCTTCCATTAATTTCCTTCACCAACATCAAATTCTAAATCCTCAACCTGTGATTCTCACAGACAAATGCCTTGAGCGTCTATTGAAGCCTGTTGCTGTAAGCAGCACCGCCGTTTTCTTCGGTGAGCACCATATCATGCAGTGAATTCAAAATCTCTTTCGCCTCTGAGAGTGGCTGCAAGAATTTCATGTCCTTCAGAACGACTATGAGGTGACCTTGTCCTCCATTTTCTACGATTGGGAAAGTTCATCAGGAACTTGTGGGGTTGAGGGTTGAGATTATCAAAGCTGCCATGGGGGGCCTTGCATTGTGGAACCATTATTAAATCGCTTATGCCAATTATTATTTCATTGGAGAAGGGGTTAAAGTGAATTTTACACCTTTTTCACTCATTATCACTGCCGTGAATGTCATATTCAAATATGAAGTGGCGACCGATGAGAATATGAACACTGTCATGAGGCAAGAGGCCTCACCATAAGAAGCCTTTAGCTTAATTAATCGGTTTCTTATTTACATATTTACGTATCTAATATGGGAAATCTATTTACTTATCTATTACCCACACTAATACTATCAATAATATAATTTTTTTTTTGACAATATAATTTTTTTTTTTTTTGAAATGTTAATAATTGTTTTAAAAAAAATTTAAAGTTTTTATATGATAAAATATTTTTTTAAATATTAAAATTTAAAATTAAATTTCACATTATATTTTTCAAAATACTATTAATAATAAAAAATCCAAGATGAAGAAGTACAGTTGTAATTAAAATAAAATAAAAAAATTATATAATATAATAATAAGACATTTTTATAACTAATTATAAAAATATGTATTTTTTTCAATAATAATCTAAATGGATACATTGTATAATATACCCATTCAAGTAAACCAAAAAAAAAAAAAAACTTAATGTTGCAAACATCTAACCTCATAAAACGTAAAGCACTCTCGCACTCGCTCTCTCTTTTACCCTTTATTTTCTTCACCACACACACACACACACACACACACACACACACCACACACACCACACACATATATATATATTATATATATATAATTTTTCTGTAAGATGGATGTTTGACCATATTTATTTTTAAATGATAGGTGGTAATTCATGTTGCGCAAGGGATGCTAGGCATAGAAAGAATTACACATCTCCCTCATATTGAGTTGTACTATTAGATTCAACAATAAAAACATTTTAATTCATATTGTTAAAAAATTTGAAACTTCTAATCTATTAAACAATGAATATCACATTCTCTAAATACACAGAAGTAAAATATAAAGTAAAACAAGTATCTATAGAAAAAATGATATAAACATTTAAAATCTTCCTATAAAAAAAACATATGTATATATTACTCTTCAATAATAAAGATGTAAATTACATTTAAAAGATAAAAATTATAAAAGCAATGTACATGTTATTTCTTACCCTCTAAAAACAATTCAATTTTTTTCTTCTTCCATTTAGTCTCTGCTTCTCCAATAAGGACTATAACATTCACTTAGTGGTCAAAGTGTGTTGACTATGCATTATTAGTATGTGTTTTTGCAATTTTAATGAAAGTTTTGGCAAAATGCTTAATATTTCCATTTTTTTATAAATTCAAAATTAATTTTCTAATGTTCAATAAATATTAATCTAATTTTCAATTAGCTGAGGGAGCTCTGATTGGTCATAATATCCATAGTGGATGGCATTTTATTTTCGGTATTTTTCAGTGCCTAACAATTCAATTTAAATTTGGAAAAAAATAATTCTATGAATGGCCATTCCATTGGTTAGTGCTCTAACATTGGCACTGTTATGTTACTGCTATGCCAAATGATGTCAAAATTGACGCGATTTCAGACCCTTTCCATTATTATTTTGTGAGTGGTCATTCCATTGGTGAGTGCTTTGATAGTGTGTTATTGCTCTATCCAATGATGCCAAAATTAATGCGCTTACCTTGTGTGGAGATTTTACTATGAAAAGGATGGAGTATGTGTAGGAGAATAGAGGTGCAAAGGGAACTTTATATTGCAGTGACAAATTTAATTTTAAACTTCTTTGCACTTAAAACTTTTACAGATTTAGTTGTGCGGGAGAGAAATTGCATAGAGCTATGATTTTGTGAGTAGTCATTCCATTGGTGATTGATTTGACAATGTGTTATTGCTCTGACTAATGATTCTATAATTGGCATGCTTTCAAGTCCTTGGGGGAGGGGAAGGGGAGGGGGGAAGAGGGGCGTTGAATAAATATCCAATTAATATTATTATGATTCCTTGTTCAGAGATATTATTATGTGGAGGATGAGGTATGTGTGGGAGAACAAGGGTGCAGAGGGAAATCTAATTAATTTAAGTATGAACAAATCTCAAATTAATAAGTGCAGGGATTTTAGTGTATGAAGGAAAGGGTATGTCTTCACTGCCATTCTACAAAACCATACATGACATTTGCAGAAAATAAAAAATTGTTTCGATCTTAGTTTCATATTGGAATGGATAGATCCCATAGTAGACCAAGTATTGTTATCATATAAAAACTCCTTCTTTGATCGAATCTCTTCTCACAAAGAAAGCTTTCCAAACAAAGCTCTATGCACAAGCATTTGTTAAATGGGTAGTATAATGAGGAAAAAATACTATTTGCAATGATACAAATGTGTTGCGATGTTCTACACTTTCGTATGCATTCTCTTTCTACATAGTTATTTCACAACATTATCATTATATAATCCATATCTTTATATTGCTAATACCATTTGTATGCATTCTCTCTCAACATGCTTCTTTCACATTATCACTATTATATACTATTGGTAATATTTTAATACTAAATAGTCCATATCGCATAGGAAATTTTATTTCGCAGGGATAGAATTGATGTTAAACTATTAATATTAATCTGTGCAGAATGAGAAATGTTAGGAGGATGGGATAATTAACTTAACTATGAAAAGAAACTTAATATTTCACATTTTCCTATTACATATGTGCAAATTTGATTAATATACAAATTGGCGTTGGTGAATGCTCTAACACTGACATTGTTATGTTACCGATATACCCAATGATGCCACATAGCTAGCGACTATAACATTCAGCTCGTGGTCAAAGTGCATTGACTCCGAACTATTTTCCAGTTTCAATTTGTGTTTTGGATGGGGTTTGCGTAATTAATTTAACTATGAACAAATATCAAATTAACATTATTATGTTTCATTGTGAGGAACTTGCTTGCACGAAGCTTTCTTTGTGCAAAGCTTTTATTGTGCGGAGAAAGGGGAATGTGTTGGAGAATAGGGGTGCATATGAATTTTTTTTTTTTGTAACCAAGAGGATCCAGCAACATGCCTGACACGTAACTACTAGTAAAACTCTGGGGGGCTACGATCTGTCCAGATCCCAGTAGGCACTATTCTCCTAGGGGATTGCACGAGATTTGAACCCAAGACTTCTGGTTCAGTGAGACTTCATTTTCACGTGCATTGCTAATTGTGCTACCCTTAGAAAATAGAGGTGCAAATAGAACTTTGTTCCACAAAAACAAAATTAATTTTAAACTATTTTGAATTCAAAACTTTTACAAATTTGGTTGTGCAGGAGAGCAGTTGCATAAACTATAAATATGTGTGGAATGAAGGATGTGCAAAGGAGAAGGTAATTGCAGGAGAACAAGGGTGTAGAGGGAACTTTATTGTGTGGATGCATAATTAATTTGACTATGAACAAAAACATTAATTTGTAATGTAATAATATTTCACATTTCCCTATTACATGTATGCAAATTTTCTTAATATACAGATTAATTAAAGGTTGTTTCGGCTTGCATTTTGTATAATAAAAGTTTGTGGTGAAAACATTAATTATTGAACATGCATGTGTCTACAAACCATTTTTCTGCAAATCACTTCTCCTTCCTATGCATATTACAAAATTAGTCTATGTCATGCAGAGATGCGAAACATTGTGAATCCATACGGATATGTGAAGGACATGGTATGTGTGGGATCACACGTGCAAAAACAAAATTTAAAAATATTATTTTGCATTTAAACTTTTTACAGATTTAGCTATAGGGGAGAGCAGTTGTAGAGAGCTCTGAATATGTGTGGAATAAAGGATGTACAAATTACGAAGTATAAATCTATGTGCAATGAAAGTTGTGCAGAGGACGGGGTTTGTGCGAGGGAACTAGGGTTTGTGCTAGTGGCAATAGTATTTTTGTGGGGGTCAAAGTGCGTTGAATCTATATTATTTGAGTGTAATAAAAATTTCCATCCATAGTGCTGTGATTTTTTAGATAAATTTCACATTGGCATATTTCATTAGGTAGACAATCTTTGAAGTATTTGTTATGTACAAAAAAAAAATTGAAACTTTTTAGCGAGAAAACCATATCTTCTATTTACACAATTGATCTTGTTTATGAGCATCTTGTTGCTTCACAACAAAGGAAATAAGAAAGAGACTTCAAGCTCTAGCTGTTTGCAGTTGAACCCCCTCCTCTTTCTCATGTTTTCTTTGTATTATCACTTTACTTTTTCACAATAACCACTAACATGTTGATATTGTCAAAATTCCATAAAAGTTGCTAACCTAAATCATATTGAGGTACGTTGAAATTAATGGCATTCTCATATTCAAAATAAGAAACAGTAACTAGAACTCTCACATTAATATAGAGTAATGTAATTACATAAGTCTTGGCATCATTGGAGAGAGCGGCAAGAAGCTTTTTCAATTAGTGCTTTCACACTAAGAGCAAGACAATAGTTGCTAGTGTATTTATCTTGTATTATATCATTTTCAGGTCTTTTTCATTGAAAACTTTTACAAATTTAATCATGAGGGACAACAATTTTATAGTATTGTGAATTTATAAAGAATGAAAAATGTACAAAATGACATATGTGCAGAAGAACAAAAATGCAGAAGAAAAATAAATAAATAAATTTTTAGAATTATAAAAACCCACATAAATTATAATTAATTCTGAGGACACAATCAAGTTGAAATTGAAATTTTATAGTCAAGAAACTCTCCATTGACATCATAAAATAAAAAAAATTATTTAAAATACAAACCAATGAAATATTTGAATTTTGAAAAAATCAATAATAAATAAATATAATAGCATAAAAAATAAAATTTGAAAAGATAATGAAATTATTAATAAAAAAAAGTAGAAAATTGAAATTATAGCCAGAGAGTAGATTGATCAAGTATAAAATGCAATATGACAAAATTGTGAAAAGAAAATGAAAAATAAATTAAATATTCATTATATATAATTATATAGGTAATTAAAAAGAAAAAAGTGAGAATGGAAACTATTTACATTTGGTAATAGTAAAATAATCATAATTATTATGAAGAAGGAAAAATCTCTATAGGATATTGTAATTATGTAATGTAATGTAATATCATGATAACATTCTAACTTGGTTAGAATAAAATAAAAATAACTTTTAATTAAACATTTTTATTGGGTTAAAAAAGGTAAATTTGACTTGATAAAGTTACTTGTTTATGAGAACCCGTGGTATTAATGTGGAATATAGATTATTTAAAGGAGGCAATTAAACCAACCTAGATTCATCTTAACTATGGATCTACAAAAGGTCCAAATGAATCAAATCTATTGAGATGAAAAATCTTTTAGAGTGGAAAAAGATTTGATGATTAGGCTAATGTAATGTCCTAGAATGTAATGTAATATACTATTAATCCATAAAAATAAAAACTAAGTCTACGTGAAAATATTTTTAATTGATTAAAATAAAAATAAAAATAACTTCAGCATATTAGCCCATGGTATTCATGTGTAATATACTCTACTTTATGGTATTGGCCCATGGCATCGACATGTGGTTTCATGTGTAACATAGCCTATTTAAACGGTGAACTTAAACCAACCTAAATCCACCTTAACACTTGATGTACTAAGTATAGAGAAGGCTCAAATCCATTGGGATGCAAAAAAATTGAATACTACTTAGTTTTGATAATAGTAAAGTAATTACGTGGTAAGGAGTCTCCACTCCTTTAATCCAAAGGATTGAAAATTCTTCCACCGTGAAATCCTAGTACTTAATTTTTTAATCTTTATTATAACCCATAAACTTATTGTAAATACTTAGCCAACTTTCCCCTCACTCTTATTTTTCTTGTTGCTCTCATCTATAGTCCAAAATTTTTCTTTTGATAAAAGTTCTTTCACCAATAGTTTCCTCTCTAATAGAGTTGAAAGATAACATGCTTATATTTTCTTGAAATATGAAAACCCAACTTACTAGATATTCTATTTTCTTGAAATATGAAAATCCAACTTACTAGATCTTCGTTTTAATAAATCCTCGGTATCACAGCTTTTTTTCGTGTTCCTTTCTTCTTCTTTTTCTTATTTAATCATTATCCTTTTCAATTCACATTTTCCCTTATGGCAAGCAATATTTCCTATTCTATTGGGTATTCAAGTCAGACAGCGATCGCCTAGCAACTTCACCATGCAAGCATGGGCATATAAAGGGACAGCTCTTCGGGCAGGAAAGAACTCCAGCCTCCACCTGAAAATACTAATGCCACCTGCAGGGCCTCCAATGTCAAACGAATTGGATGGGCGCCGAATTGGATGGGCGCCGAATAGTGGATCAATTTGAAATTTGAATTTATCTGCATTCATTGTGAAAATTTGCAATGTATCTGGAGTTCTGATCCCAAATTCATTAGCTCCAAATAGCAATGCTCGCCGCAGCTTGATGGCGTAGGAGGGGTAGTTCCCAGAAGCTCATCTCTTCATTTTGCCCTTCCTATCGGCTCCCGTGGATAGAATAAGGGACATCACAACTAGAATAAGCAACAGTCTCCACATTGCAAATTTCCCTGGTGGCTGTCGTGCTCCCCTGGGCGCTCAAGAACAACGGAATCATAACAGTTTTTGTGTTTTTCTCCATTATGTTTTCTTAAGCACACAACTTTTAAAGGCCTCATCACTGATTATGTGCCAACCGGAGGTCACAAATTATGAACTGCGATTGGGATTAAAGGGCCCAAGACTGTGGATGGTAGAAGAAGACAAGAAGTTGTCGATTTCATTTTGAACAATTGTTACAATTTTTTGCGCACTTTTACAAAGATTGCTAGTGTGCCTGTGATTCCATTACCATTTCCTGTTAAAATTATAATTTCACTGCGTGGGTCAGTAGTCAACGCACGCAGAAAACCACCGAAGCAAACATAAACCGCCGGGTAACTCATCGTACCAACTTTCGGCCTGAAGCTGTTTCCGGACATGGTGCTCCGATGCTGACAACTGGACAACCGTGACGTCGCCCACTGACATCCATCGGAAGGTAACTGTCGGTCTTCTACCCCTGTCCGATATGCGTCCGATTGAACAAAATTCTCTCCGCCGTCCGATTCAAAGGAAAGGTCTCCGCAATTTAAGTCTTCCAAAGTACATACGGAGGTCTGATTAAATTTAATATTGTGTGGACCATAAGTTGCTGCCCATACCTTATGATTAATTGCTGACATTTGTTTTGGTAAAACTTTTAATATTTCATATGGCGAAGTTAATAGGAGTATGGGCGAAGTATGTCGTAAGTTTTTTTTTATTTCTTTTTTAATATATGTTTTAAAATCGTTGACCCCATTTTTGATATATGAAAAATACACGGGGATTGTATTGTATGAAAATTGTATATGAAAAACAGCGCGACCCTGTAGCCCGAAAAAGGAGAAAAAAAACACAGAAGTGCGGGTAATTTTTGTATTGTCATGTAATTTGTGTTTTTTTCATTTTCTGTATAAGCAATGAAAACACACAGCAGTGTGTAAGAAAAAAATAGAACAGAGGAGCAAATGAAGACCATGGTGAAAATGCAGCACGGTAAAGTTTTTGGTTTGTAATGTAAAAAAATTGCACAGCAGTGCAGGAGGAGGAAGAAAAGTAAATGAAGAAAACCAGTGGATTGTTTTGTTGAAATCCATGAGTTGTTTCACACAGGTGAAAAGGTAAATCTGTAACTCCCTGTAAGTTTTGTTTTCACACAGCAGTGAATGTAAATGAAATATTTACACACAGTGGTGTAAAATTTCATAGGAGGCAGAGTAAGTTTTGTGAAAATGTTTTGGTGAATCCCTCTGAGTGAAAGAGGATGAATATGTAAGTGTTTTGTTTAATGAATAGAAATCATTTTATGGTGGTGAAATACTCTGTGCTCTGTAATTTTTTTTTAAAAGACTCCTCTGTGCAAAAAGATCCTGGAGCAAAGGAAAC